>PVJA010033762.1:0-23069 GCA_004027025.1 Myocastor coypus | reverse complement strand
TACAAAGTACTGTCTATGGTCTCAAATTTAATCCTGAGGGGATTTGACCCTGGAAGATACAAAAAAAAAATGTTTAGTTATACAGGTCTTGCTTCGACTTGCCCTTGACCACCCAGCAAGAAAAAAAAAATCCTTAATTACAATGCATGGAACGCAGAGCTAGATTGGTGAGATGAGTTTTAGCAGGCTTAGATTCAATAGCCTCCAACATCACAAGCTTCGCTGGTGGCACAGTGCAATTGCAAAACCTTTGACTGTGTATGTATCTGCTTCCTCTTATTCCAAAGAGAAATATATTCTTTCTTTTTTTTTCTTTCTTTTTTCTATGCAACATCAATAGGGAGGTGGGTCATGCCCACACACGGCACTCTGTAGAATGATTGTGAGGACAATATGCAATATGTCAACTTTCAAAGAAAAGAAAGGGGGAAAAGAAAAAAAAGGTAATGTGGATTTAGCAAGGTTAATGTTTAATTGTTTGATCAATCTTATATACCTATATGTATTCATCTAAACTGATATGATGATGAAAATATGTAATATAACCATTGTTAAATTTAAACAATAAAAAAATTGAAAAAAAAATACAAAAAAGACAGCAATGATTAAAAAAAACAAAAACAAGTTACAGCTTAAAGTTTAAGGGGGGCAGTTAAAAGACAGACAATTCCTTCTCCCTACCCTCATGACTTCACACCTTCATAGACAATTAGCATTCTCTATATTGTCCTCAGCATGTTTTATTTTTCCCCTTGATAATGCTGTGATTATGAGCTTTCCCCACACAGCCAGACAACATGCAGCCATCCTCATATTTTCCATTTCTGAGGCAAGTCACCACAGGCCTCAATACTGTACTGCTGAGGTCAGCAACTTGACCCCAAACATCCTTTATACAGTCTGTTTCCCAACAGTTCTCCCTTTTGTTTTTGTAATTGCAGAAGTTGAGATAGCATTAGTTGAGGCTGCAGAGCATCAACACATTGTTGGCTTGTGTTTCCCTTGCAGAAGACTAGGAGCAAAATAAGGGACATATACATATTAGTACAGCTGATCTGAAATAAAATCCAAAATGATTTATGAGATACTTCCAGATTAATTGATCAAGGGCATCAGCAAATTTGTCCCAATTCTGAATTTGTTCATCAAAATATTATGTCTGTTGAGACATGGATAATAATTTTTATAAGGTTTCCAAATCCAGCAGTGTATTATCATGTGTAGCACTTTGGATGTTTTTAATATTTTCCCAATGATACAGATCAATTATAAGGATGAGGAGTTATAAAATGTCAGGTAATAATAAAATGTCATCAGAGGCCCTGTTGTAATTACAGATCTTCTAGTTAATCTCCTACCACATAATAGTAGTCTCTAAAACACTGAGTTGTATTGTGTATCGCAAGCTTTGTCTGAAGTATTTGTCTGTCTACAAAATGAATAGTCCATATTGAATATGAGCTACAGCAATACTAGAAATCAGCAATATCATTGAAACTATTCTAGCAATGATCAATCTTCCGTTATGCTCTATGCATAAGGTGATCAAAGGTTCCAGTATATTAGCAGGAATACTGGCGCCAGGCGGTATAAGATTTACTGGTATCGAAACACCAGGCATGTTCCTCAGAACCAGTAAAGTATTATTTATTAGTTTCCCAGATGGTACACAACTCATTGTGAATTTTTGCTTGTAAAAGTTGAGGTACCACTTAATGGTTCCATACAGGAAGTCATGGGAATTATGTGCGCATGTAGAGAACCAAGTGATTTGGATTTTTAAAATATGAATGGTTGATATATTTGTATTGGGCTTGACTAAATGTTTTGTCCATTACTGTGCAACACAGGAAGAGCCAATTTCTAAAGTGACCTTTGTAATATTTTGATGAACAAGTTGAGTCTTGACATAATAATAGCTTGAGGCCACAGGTTCTAAAGAAAATACTGTGTCATACCAATTGTTTTTCAGGCAAAGTATATTTGTAGAGCTATTTCTCCCATAGTAATTAATATACTAATGCCAGGATACTTTATGACAAGCTGAATAGTTGTTATTGTCATATCTTGTCTGCTCTCCCCCGAAGGTCATAATGCCCTAAGGGTACCTAATTTATTTGGGTACATTTTTCATCCCTTCTGCTCTGTACGATTTACAAGGTGGGAGGGCATAATGATATATGATTCCAAGATGCATATGTTATACAAAAGGAACACTGAGTACATCAGAAGAACAATTCCCGAAATATCTTAATAGATCCCAGCCCCCGAAATATTCCTATTCATAATGAACCATCTGAAATTGAGAATGAGCAGACCAACAATAATTAGATTACAGGGATTTATATTCAACACAAAAATGTGGATATAGAAAATGGAATGTATAATTTAGAGGGATATTGGAGTTCATAAATGTCAGGGCCATGAAAAGTTCTGAAACTCAATCCAATGGGTCGTACGTAGTAGACTTGGAGGTCCAAAGTGCCCATGTAAGGGTTTGTAGCAAAGGTAGATTAGGCACATATGTTAAATACTCCTCCAATGACACAGATATATATATATATGATAGTTGATGCTGTCAACATTGCAAAAAATATATTTTATGTAATACATGGGATACTTTGACTTACCATTGAAATTTCAGCCTCTGGAGTTGTCTATTTTATTTTCCCATACATCATGTGTTTTGCTTCCTGTGTAGTCATGATCTGCTGAACTGTAACCAGTGGACTGGTTTCCTCTAGAGGCATACATGAGAAGACTTAAACTGGTGGACCTGGGGGCAGTAGGCTCCGCTGCAGGACTAAGATGGTCCTCTCGCAATGGTTGCATGTTCTGGCAGGGTACTCATGTCAGTGTTTCATTTTCTGCTAATATACAAGTGTTCCTTCCTCTCCCATGTGATTAATTGCACTCGGCCTTCACATCTACCTGTTTGAAGATCTTTACATAAAACTTTTTCTCTGGATATAATTCTTGATTCATGTTTTTGCCAGTAAAGTTCTTGATAAAGTATTGTTAAATTCCCTATGTGGATTCAAAAATATTGAAGTAAACTTGATAAGGTCTAATTTTACTTGGGAGGTAAGTTTACTACTCCTTTTGGTTTTTGAAACTGTGTCTTTAAGGAGAAATGTACATGTTCTGTGATTGTTTGGCCTTGAAAATTATAAGAAATACCTATGATATGTTTAATATGACAAGCTGAAAAAAGAAAAGTCCTATGAATATATATGTATTAGTTACTCTTTTCTTGTTGCTGGATCAAATATCTGACCTCAAGCTTAGCAAAGGAAAAGTTTATTTAGCTCATAGTTACTGGAGGTTTCATGGTTTAAAGCAGCCAAATTACATAGCAAGACCTCGACACACTGAGCTGCTGTGTCCAAAATAATCTGCTCCATACCTTCTAGAGAGGCCACCAGGCCTTGGGGCAGGGGAGGCACATGCTGTCAGTTTAGCAGTTTGTGTTTCTCACCCTAAAGCCATGCGCTGCTCCTCAAGCAATGACCTACCCATGATTTACATGAGGCTTTGGGGGAACAACTATATACAAACAATAACAATATGATTATGCCTTATTTGTCTTAAATATACAGGAAAGTCTCATTGCAGCAAATTCAGATAGACAGTGTTATTTAATATATCCACATGAACATATTGTAACTATCCAAATGAGAGCAGGCACAGAGGCCCGGGGTTCGATCCCCAGGCCCACCATGCCAGCCCTGGCCCCTGGGTGTGCTGAGACAGCCATTGAGACTGTGCATGGTGGCACACACCTGTAATTCCAGCTCTCGGGAGGCTGTAGATAAGCAGATCACTCTGAGACTGATCTAGTAGTGAGACCTTAAACACCCTGTAGATCTTAGAAAGAAAGAAAGAAAGAAAGAAAGAAAGAAAGAAAGAAAGAAAGAAAGAAAGAAAGAAAGAAGAAAATATGAGTAACATCCATTTGCCAAACTTATTTTGTTCAAGACCTTGGGGGTTGCATCTCTCAGTGGAAAAATGGACATGGTATGCACTGACAAGTAGAACATGAAAGAACAATTTTTCTGAGTTGTGAGCAAGATAATTGGAATTCTTTTGTTAGGGCTCTGCATTTTCATTGATAGTGTACATGGTACTGTCTAGCTAATTAAAGGAAACAACATAAACCAAGAAACAGCACTGTCATTGCATTGAACCAAGAGCCCTGAAAAGCTAGACTTAAACCTACTATGTCTAATACAGAGGGGACACAATCACTGAATTGTCCACAACATCCCTAGTAATGTATTACAGAGGGAGTATCTAATATAGTTTTAAGTAGCACTTTCTAATCTCTGGGCAATTTATACCACATAAAGATGAGTCACTGAAAATATTTTCAAGAGTAAGTTTGCTGAGTTTTATAATATATAGGATGGCAACTACTCTTGATTTCTGACCAGTAGTCCAGAACTGAGGTAGAACATTTAAAATCCATATTCCAGATAGTTGCATTGCCTTTGGAGGAGCCATTTGTAAAACAAGTCTGTGCATCAGAAATAGTGGGTAATGGTGTAATTTTGCAAATGATGCGGAAATGGCTTTAAAAATAACCTGAAAAATAGGATCATTGGGGAAATCATTATCAAGTTTTCCTAAGAAATCAGCAAAACTAACTCGGGAATAAATAGCTTGCTCTAATAAGTGTGTATTTTGAGATAATTCTAAAGGTAAGATGATCTGAGAAGGATCATTGACAAATACTGAGTTCTTCCAGTTATCAAAATTTTTGTTATTTATTTAGCATATAATGGTGAATTTTAAATTATCTTATTAAGAAGATATAACTATTCAATTGAGGTAAGTCGTTGAGAATTATAAAACTGACTTAAAGAGTCCAGTGTTACACTGGGGAGTACCCAAAACATATGAAAAGAGGTTGAAGGCAATTTACTGTGTATTTGTCATTCCTGTAACATTCTTTCTAGCGAATGTAATTATTTCAATGCCTCAGGAGTCAATCATCAAAGGGAATTTATCTAAGGATCACTTCATAGAATGTTATATAGAGTTACTAGATATACATCAATATCCAATTTTGGTTAAATTCAATTTATATTCCAATAACTTTAAAAGTCATTTAAAGTCAATAAAGAAGCTTTTTAATTTTTTTTATGTTTTGAGGTCTCACCTCCCTTTCTCTAAGTAGGGTTTCCAAATAAACATAAGGGCTGAATTTCTGTACATTGTCAGAAGCTAAGCAGAAGCCATGGTTTTAAGGTCCTCCTTTGTTGTAGCAAATATGGAGTATTGCTATGCTTCATTTAATATTAAAGAGAAAAAGTCATAATAAAAACCATGATAAAAGATTTCAAATCAAGAAAATAGAAAATTGACAATGGTAGATACATTACATATTGTTGTGTTAAGAATAGTGGCTCAAATTACAAGATATAAACATACAAAATTAATCAAAAAATATAAGCATACAGAACACAATTCCCTTCAATTATCTAAAATAAATCAATAGTATAAACAATTGTAGTCATCTTGTGTATATGTATAAATATATTTTTCTTTTTTTTCCCTTATTTTCTCATTCCTCCCATCCCAGTTGTTCTTTCATTTTGAGCAGTTTCTTTCCCTTTCCCAAAATATATTGCAACTTTTGGATCTTTTTTATTATTTCAGTTTCTTACACTAGGGAGACAATACAATGTTTCCACATGTGCATCTAGTTTATTTTACTTATGAGTATGGTCTCTAGTTGCATCCATTTTTGTACAAAAACCTTTAGTTTATCATTCTTTATTGATGAATATTACTCTGTTGTATAAAAAGTCAACCGATTTTACCCATGTCTTTATTAAAATTAATTTTGGTGTGACAGAAATGGCAATGAGACAGTTTCAAAACAGGTTAGTAGGACAGTTACAATAATCAATCCATTGAATATTGTTGTCTTCATAGTATTGTTCAGATTACAAGATGCAGACATGATATCTTGTCTAAATACTTAGTACAAACCTTTCTTCTCACTGAACTTAGGGAAAGTACCTGTATATCTATCTTATTATATATATATATATATATATATATATATATATATATATATATATATATCCCTTTTTGTTTTATCAGAGATTGGTGTCCCATTGCCATTCAAATATTGTAGGTGTGTGTATTCAGCAAAATAACCCAATATAGTCCAATAATCCATAATAGTACTGGGTTATCAGCAGAACTGGCAATGTCACAAGTTGTTGAGTCTTTTACAGCACTGCATAGTATTATGGCTATACTTTTTAAACCTTGTAGCTACACTTTTCTGCTGGAAGGTTAAGACCAAGATAAAACAAGATATCTATAATGAAAAATGTAAATTTTATATCTGATAAGATCAGTCAAATACCCTCAGGATTTATCCTGAAACCATGTACAGCAGTTTGTAGATGTTTTTGTCAGTGTCAGCCATCTGGATGAGTTACGATCATTGCTTGACCAATTTGCTTTCTGTGTTAACCTCAGGGAATGTTTTTTTTTTTCTCTAGGTGACTCTCCTTAGGTACAATATACATCTTGGTCACTTTCTTCTGTGGCCCTACAATTTCCTTGAACAGAATATTTGGGACACCATTGAGTTACAGGATGTCACAGCGCAGATTCTACTTTGTCCTGAGTCCTCACTGACCTTGAAGGGTTAGCACCAAAATATTGGCTATCCTTGTACCCCTTTTTTTCTCATTTTTTTTTGTCTTTTTGAGACAGGACCTCACTATGCAGTTCAGCCTGGCCTTGAGCTCACTTTTGTAGCCTAGCCTGGTCTCGAACTCACAGCGATCCTCTTGCCTCAGCTTCCCAAGTTCTGGGATTACAGGCATGCACCACCATGCCCAGCATTTTTCAGATAACAATTACCAAAACTAAATCAAAAAGATATAAGAACTCTCAATTACTCATGTCTTGGTTGATGGGTATTTGTGTAGTTTCCATGATATAGCTATTACTATTGTGCTGCTATAAACATGGATGTACATATGTTGCTTTGTTATGATACTTTCAGTTCTTCTGGAAAAGTACCCAAAAGGAGAATATCTGGCTTGAATGGGACCTCTATTCCTTGTTTTTTGAGGTATCTCCACACTGACTTCCACAGTATTTGTACCAGTCTACACTCTCAAATACAAGGGAGAAAGGTTCCTTTTCTCCCACAAGCCTATCAGCATTTGTCATTAGTTGATGTTTTCATGATATCCATTATTTCTGGGGTCATATAGAATCTAAGTGTTGCTTTAACTTGGATTTTTTTTGATTGTATACCTATGCTTTTGATGTCATGGACAATAAATGTCATCAAAATGAATAATATAAGCTTGAAAGCATTTCTGGCAAGCAGGTTGTAAGGCTTGACTTGATGGCATTCCTCTTTCCTTGAGGCAAAATTGTGCATTGATAGGTATTCATAGTCTCCTTCAAGTTGTGGCTAGGGACAGAGAAAGCAAAACTTTGACAACGGGGTGGGTGGGAGGGTGTTAAGAAATTATGAAAAAGTAATCTTTACAATCAATCATAATCAATAGCCATTCTTAAAGGATACCTTCAGGGAACACGAGATGAAGCTGGAAGATTCCCATAAGCTATAATCAGGGATTTACATCCCTTAAATCCTTTAAGAACTTCCACTTCCCAGATTTACAGTTACGAACACAGCAGTGTTCCAGGGGCTGGCATATGGTTTTGAAAGATCTCATTGAATTTTTTCTTGTACTATAAAAGACATGTTAGCTTGTCTTTATTTGATAATCACTGATCCACCCAGACTAGGTGGAGAGGGGGGCGTCATCCACTGGAACAGTGAGGCTGTCCTGGGAGAAGTATAAATGTCCCTTTTTAGAAAGGAACTCGATAAGCTATTCCAGTATTGTATAATTTAGGAATGACTGACACCTTAAGGGTTTATTCCTAAACCAAAGCTTATCTTATATCCCATATTTTTCTTTTTTTTTTGCCATGTTAATAAATTCATAAATTTGTATAATTTTTGATTCTCTTAAAAGATCTCTCTCCTCCAATTATTTTTATGATGGCTACATAAAGTTGAAGAGTCGTGTATTGAATTTCTAGTCCTTAACAAGGTGAGAGAGGTTCAGTCTGTAATACCTGCTGAGGTGAACTGAGTCCCGTTAATGGGGTAGGGGCAGTGTTGATTGGCAAAAATGGAGGCTTCGCTCTATGACAATAACAGTTAAATTAGTTCCAATGCCTAGTAAACCTTAAAAAGATGTTTTCTTTAATTTTTAGCTTGCACATGGACCTTCCTTCATTTAATTCCTAGGCCAAATATGATTCTTTATTTAGTAAAGCTCCCTTCTTTCTTTTATTACTTTCTATACTGTGTTAAGGGGCACCCTATTGTAAGAAGCAGGATGAATTGTACAACATAATCATGTGGTTCAAAATCCCAAATGTCTGCAAAAGGGACCATAACTTGGATTTCTCCCTTATAATTAACCTAAGTTGCCCTAGGCATTACATCTGTACCTTGCAAATTTAAAGCACTTTTGTCCATGGTTTATCCAAAAATTCTCTTGGGTCATGGTGACCATATTCTATTCATTATCTTTATTGGCTTATATTGCTCAATAAGTGTTACTCTTTGAGCAGCAAAGAGATCTAATTCTGTGTTTCCTCATGTTCTGGCAGTGAGAAGAATAATGCCTTGCCAGGGACGCAAGATGGATTGTTGCTCATTGCCTGAACTGGAAGGGCCCTTGTTCTGTGAAGGCCCAGGACTGGGCCCAACTCACATTTCCTATGGGGGAAATGTCATCCTTAAAATATGTGGAATGGCAATTATTTGTCCAATGATTTCTTTATTGAATTAAGGGGCTGAAGTAGTATTTCCTCTTGAATTTTCCACTGTGGGAAGGAGAGCTGCTACTCCTGATTTAGTCAGAGTAATATGCTGCTTAGGAATATGCACTGTTTTTCCAGAATTAAACTATTGGTTATTGTTATTATTTGTACCCTTCATAAGAATGATGCCCTCAGGAGCCAGAGAGATAGCTCAGGGGCACAAGTGCCTGTCTGGCAAGTGCAAGGTCGTGAGTTCGATCCCTGGTTCCATAAAAAAAAAAAAAAAAAGAATGACCCCGCAAAACATGTAACAGCATGGAACTTTTACAAGATTTTCTCCCTATATTTTCACAAGTCTTAAGATGATTTCCAGGATTTCTAGTAGCTCTAACTGCTCCACAGGCCTATTGATAATCCTTATTTGCATTTTTAAAAGGCAATTGTAGCACTATAATCTCAGCAACTTATGCGTGACGGGTCTGTCTACTAACTGCCTCTTGTAATTCCGTAAGGAATTCAGCATAAGTCTCTTTAGAACCCTATAAAATATGTAAAAAGCACTGAATAAGAGTGCCTTCCTCAGGGAAGGGGCCCATACATATTTCATCAAAATATATATCTGGCCATATATCTCAATGAGATAGGCCAGTGCTGTTAAAGCTACAAAAATTGTCATACCCAACAATAACTATTGTGTGATATTTGGCCTACCAGCCATTCTATTTTAGCTTGCCTATTCTTTGGTGAGCTCCTGAAGCTTCACATTAAAGGGAAGATATCAGCATGATGATAAGCAGCAATGGGACAATGTTTATAAATGTCCTATGGGGTCCTTCATAGATCCCACAAAATGAGTCCAAGAGCAACAGTATAAAAGGACCTTGAACATCATTATTCATAAAACTGTTTTAATTCATTTTATATCTTATACTCTATTGCATGATGTTCATTTATCAGTTAATGAGTATTAAGATCCTGTGCAATCACAACAGGGAAATAATAGGGCTTCATAGAGTTCCCAGTAATCATAGCCAGCAGAATAATTTGCTAATATTTAGATAAAGTTATACAGTTTGTTTGTAGGAGCCCCCCATATCCTCATGCAGTTGTTGGGGAAAATGTGGAGTATGTGATTGATTATTGTGGGTGTGGGTGCTGCACTTTTCTTAGGACAAATAATTTGCATTACAATAAAGAGAGGAGAGGCTAACTAGTTGCCTGAGTTGCTGAGCTCCTTTTGCTCTCTGTTCTTTGCCACCACTATGAAAGGTTGCTCACTGCCCTGTGCTACTCTGCCTTGGACCCAGCTGATTATGGACTGAAACTTTTAGTAGCTGTGAGCTAAATAAATCTTTCCTTAACTAATCTTGAGTGTTAGGTATTTTCCCCAGCAATGAGAATAGAGTAACTGAGATAGAATTTGGTATAAAAGAAGTAGATTTCTTGCTGTAGCTAATCCTGACCATGAGAATTGCAAGCTTTGGGGAATGGATTATCGGAAGAGATAGGAAAGGTTCAGAGATACGTTGTCTACAAGAGAAGCACAGGAACAGCTTTGGCTGTTCTGAATGGCATATTTTGGTCAGAACTCAGAAGACCAGAAGGCTGATAGAAATTCTGCCTGTAAAGACCACGCCGGAGAAGTTTCTGCTGGGAAGAAGGACTGCATTGGTTGTTGACTCCACCTGATTTGTGTTATCGCTTGGCAGAAAGTTTGTCTGAATTTTGCTCATATCCAGAGACTGCCTAAGACTGAGATTGAGCATAGTTGACTGAATAATCTGGCAAAAGACATGTCCAAGCAGTCGAATATTGAGGCAGTAGATGGTTATGCTTGGGGGCTTTTAGTCAGATTTATGTTGAGAATCAAGAGCCCAGAGCCCAGAAGTATGATTTTAAAATGTCATCAGTTTGGCCAAAAAGGAAGCTCCAATAAAGCTGTAGAACACAAAGACAGAGTTGAGAGGATCTCCATTCCTTAGAAGAACCGGAGAATGTAAGGAATGACCTGGAGACATCATAGGAGGTAGGAGGTCTCTGGCCTTTGCAGCCTCAGAATTGTAAAGATAAAGGACTTTGCTTTGAGGAAAAAGCTTCGGGGCTCCATGTTCCAGAATGGCAACAGTGTCCATACCAGGTTCCAGAATGGCATCAGCATCAGAATTTGTTTGTTGGAATCAGCGTCAGAGTGCTCAGTGATCCAGGCACTTGATCCCTTCCATCAAGAGAGAAGAAAACCTGGCTACTGCTTCAGTGGTCAGCAGACCTTGGCAACATCCATGTGGCATTGATTTTAGGCACTAGGATAATCAGGAGTTCTCAGTTTAAGAAGGCATCCACCTCAATTTTAGAAGGCCTAGGTGGCCAGGCAGTATGCCCCTGGGAGGTTAGTGTGTAAAACAGTGAGTGAGAAGCTTATTCAGTGGAAACCCCAGAAATTTGGAAAAACCAAGAATGTTGATCGTCTAATGGAAATTGCAAGGAGGAACCAAAGCTGTCCTAAGAGAGAAAACATGGGAAGTACTATCATGAATGCCATAAGGGTGGAGCCACATGGACCTCATAATAGGCCATAGATTGCTTCAGATGTTCCATGTGGAAATACAGGAGTTAATGTTTGCCCTTCTGGACTTTGGGCTTGTGTTGTTCCCAGTGCTTAGTATTCTTTTAGAATGGTAATGTTTATCTTATCCCAGTGAATGTTGGAAGTGTTTAACTTTTCATTTGTACAGGGGCTCATAGAAAAGAGATTTTGCTTTTGATCTTGGCAGAGAATTGGGACTTGGATGGTTAAGCAATCCTAAACCTGTTAGGATTGGCAGTGCTTGGAGAAGGACTTAAATGCCTTTTGCATAAAGGCATGAGCATGAGTCTTTGGGGGTTCAGGGGCATATTGTTATAGTTTGTGTGTAGGTTTCCCCAAAAAAACTGATGCAGTCATGGGGCAGCTTCTGGCGTTTGTGATTGATTATTGTGGGTGTGGATGCTGCACTTGCCCTGGGTCAGGTAATTTACATCACAATCAGCAGGGGAGAGTGTTTAGCTAGCTACCTGAGTTGCTGCAGCTCCTTTTGCTCCTTTGCCCCTGCAATGAACGGTTGCTTTCTGCCTAGGGCTCTTCTGCCTTGGAGGCAGATACCTATGGACTATGACCTCCGATAAACAGAGCTAAATAAACCTCTCCTTCCCTTATTTTCAGTGTCAGGCATTTGTTCTAGCAACAAGAAAAGAGTAACTAAGACAAGCAATAATGTCTTCTGCTAAATTCTAAAAAATCTGGAAGTATGGACCATGAAGTAGTGTTTCTCTTTGACATCTCCTCAGGGGGAACAATGGCACCTGCACTAACTATTATAGTATATGATTATTTTTACAGATTTTACTAGACTTCATGCTACACAAGTATCCGGAGTGACTGGTTTTTTTCTGGCATGCACTTTCCTTAAGATTGTAACCCACTCCGGCCCAGTTCACTGCATCCAAAGTTCCTGCCTGTGGAAATCATGGATTATATTTGACAATGTTCTGTACTATTTGAGAAAGAGAGTGGGTGCTAACTTGAACTGCTGTTTCAACAGCACATGCAAAAACTACATATATCTTTTTTTTTCCCTACTCGCAAATTCTATCCCATAATCCTGGTTAAGAAATTTTTCTGCTGCACTACTACTTGCTTTCAGTTTTCTCCCAGCTGCCTCCAAAATCTTCTTGTGGCATTCCCTGACATCTGCTCTACTTTCTTCTGTTCCAATGGGATGTCCGCTTCAGGTTCAAGGTGTCCCTCTTCAGGTGCTAATTGCTGGAGGATGGTGAGACAACCAAATACCTGTGGGGGTATACAAGTGAATAAAGAAAGACAAAACATATTGCTTAAGGTATCAGGAGACTGGGGGTAGCCTGCTTGTAGTGAATAGGCTCACTCATCTTCACAGCTGGCCTACTTTTATTAGCAAGCAAAAAGCACAACGGGATGTGGTCATGTGTCATTTGTGAAACAGTTGAAAGAGATTTTGAAAAATAAGGAGAAAGTTAAATTTTAAGAGGGGAAAAATATAAGAGGGAACAAGCTCTTATTCATACCCAGATGACTGCATAGGTTAATAGGAAACTATCTTAGTTTCTATTGTGCTCAGCAGATGTTAGTTTTCCCTGGGAACTATGTGATTATGAGCTTTTCCCACACAGCCAGAAAGCACATAGATTTCTACACACTTTTCCATTCCTCAAATGATTTAACACAGGACTCAAGACTGTAGAGCCTAGGTCAGGAACTTGGCCCCACACAAAACCCGACACAACCCAGTCAGAAATAATTCTTTACTTTTTAAAAATTATTTTTATTCATACATATTTCTAGTACATAATTTTAGAAACTAAGCACATTGCTATTAGATCTTTGCCAAAAGGAAGTTAAAATATGTGGCTCTTTTATAAATAGTGCAAAAAATACTGGGTATAGACATGCAGGATGTTGATGCTAAACTCTTATATTTCACCATGTAAATTAAAATAAAAATGGATCAAAAGTCTGCATATTCAAACAGAAGTACTTAATCCTCTGGAAGATAAAATAAGTAAAACAATTGAAGACATAGGCATTGGCAAGTACTTTTTTTTTTGTTTTGTTTTTTGCGGAACTGAGGATTGAACTCAGGACTTTGCACTTGCCAGGCAGGCACTTGTGCCCCTGGGCTATCTCCCGAGCCCCCTGGCAAGTACTTTTTGAATAGTACCCCAGTTGCACAAAAAATAGCAGCAAGAAACAAAAGCAGTCATATCAAATTCTCAAGCTTCTGCAACAGCAAAGGAAATAATAAACAGAGTGAAGAAAAATCCTACAGAATAGGAACAATTTTGCGTACTACCCCTTGAGCAGAAAACTAACAGCTGGACTATGTATAGAATTAAAAATCATAGCACCCCCAAATAAAGCATCAAAAAATGGTCATCTGAAATTAATAGATTCTTCTCAGAGGATTCAAATAGTAAAATATTTTAATATCTCTGGCTATTATTGAAATTCAAATTGAAACCGCACTGCAATTTCATCTTAGTCCAAAAGAAATGACTGTCACCAAGAAATCAAATAATAACGAATATAGGAGAGCCTGCAGGTAAAAAAGTGAAACTACATTATGGGAGAAACATAAATATTTCTTAAGAGTTTAAATGCTAATATTAAATTCCTAAGTAAGGTGTAGTCTCTAGTAGTTCAAACTGGTGTCTTGATGCAGATGGTAAATATTTGGAAAAGGTTAGAATTTTTATTATCGGTTTGCATAGGCTTTCTACTTATTTGGCTCTGAGATTCTGATTGTCTCTTAAAGCCCTCAGCTACTTCTTACATCCATTATCTCTTTGGTCAAACATGACAATTTTGTGTCACTATGTCCTAAAATTTAAAAGGCACTAACAGGTTAAAGGAAGTGTACATCACTTATTTCTTGCTGGAATCCACATTTACGAGAAGAATGTCTTTAAAAGAAATTAGTCTGAGAGGCAAACAACCCAGAATATGATTAGGAAGTTCATTTTCCTTTCCTTTTTATTGTTTTCCAAATTTTATTTGAGGATTTGTCTATTAAAATTATTAAGCCAGATGTTTTCACACCGTGATTCCACTCATTGTTCACTGTGTAATGGAGGGTTTCTCGCTTAACCATCCAGTACCCTGAAATTTTTATTTTTTTGTCAGTAAGATAGGATTAACTATAACATCTACCAAATACAGATGTGCTGAAGAAAAATGAATTTATTTATAAAATGTGGAAGTTGGGCTGGGGAGATAGCTCCGAGGCACAAGTGCCTGCTGGGCAAGTGCAAGGTCGTCAGTTCGAACCCTGGTCCCACACACACACAAAATATAAATAAATAAATAAAATAAAATAAAATAAAATAAAAATAAAAAAATAAAATGTGGAAGTATTTTTAGTTGTATTGAAATTTCATTCTTTTCTATGGTTTCAGTGTCTCTCCAAAAGCCCATGACTTGACATTTCATGGCCTTTGTGCGGTTTAAGAAGGCAAAAACTTAATCTGACTATAGTATTTAGATATGGTATCTTTAGAACATGATTAGTATCAAATAAGCTTGTTAGGGTATAATATCCATGAATGAATACTGGTGGATTTATAAATAGAAAAATAATTGGATCCGAACTCACTGATAAAGCCCTTTCCTAGCCACCGTTAAAGTTTGGGATCAGCCTCCAGCATGTTAATGCACACACAAAACATACACAATTTTCAAGGACGCCACACATAAATGATTCTAGTGAGCCAGGTGAATCATAGATGCCCATAATCTCAGCACTCCAAACGCTGAGGCAGGTGGATCACAAATTAGACTACTTATCAAGCTGTCTCAAAATACAAAAAAAGAATAAAAAGGTTTGGGAATGCAGATCACTGGCTGTGTAGTTGCATAGCAGAGTATTATGGTTTGGATCTAGATATCCCCACACCAAAGCCTCATGTGATCATAGGTGAGGATCTTTAGAGGTGCCTGGGTCTTGAGTGTGTGATGGATGAATTGATGCATGGCGCCATGACAAGATTAAGGTTGTCTGGGCTGAGGAGATAGCTCCGTGGCACAAATGCCAGCCTGGCAAGTTCAAGATCATGAGTACAAACCACAGTCCCACAAAAAAAGAAAAGATTAATGTTGTGCCACCCTGTGTGTGAATGCTACCTGCCCTTAGGGTGAGTAACCTGTATAAAATATAAGGGGCAGAAATAGAGTCACTTGTTGGTTGTCACTTGCTGCTTTCTACCTTGTTACATTGGGCTTGCCATAAAATGTTTCTTCTCTGTGGTGACCCTCTGTCATGGCACCCTGCTTTGGAGACAAGCAACTATGAACTGAAATCTCTGCAAACTGTAAAACAAACTCTTCTCCTCCACCACTGGGGAAAAAGTGGGGCAAAGAAACTTTGTTCTACTATCATTGAGAGTAAAGTATTTTGATTCAGCAATGAGAAAAGTAACTAAAACATAGATACAAGTCCGCAGTTCTATCTCTGTCATCAGATACACAAGCATACACACTCACATACATGCACACATGCTAAAATAATTAAATCAAATAACACCCAGAAAACCTACAAGACAGAAAAGATACTCATACACATGTATACATAAGATAGTTTTGCCATAAGATAGTTTTTGCCAACTTTGGAGTCTCCCAACTAGAAGACCATCACCAAACATAATTCCTTGGCTTTGAACCACACTTATGAACCAATTAAAACCTTTTCTTTAAAACTTACCCAGTTGAGCATGGTGGTACATACCTGTAGTCCTAGTACTTCTACAGGCCGAGGTTTGAAACGGAATGTAAGTCCCAGCAAAGCTTGAGTAGTTAGTTGACTTAGACTTGATTTCAAGGTAAAAATAATAATGAAAATAAATGCTTGAGGTTATAGCATAGTACAAATGGAAAGGCCTGGGGTTCAATCCCCAGTGCTTCAAAAGCAAACAAACAAAACAGACATTCATTTATAGTATTGGACAGCCGACTAAAGTGCCTGCTTAGGCAAAGCACAGTGGCCCAGTGTTTGATACCCTGCTTGCCATGCCAACCCTGCCCCTGTAGCATGCTAAGACAGCAACTGAGACTCATCATGGTGGTGCACAGCTGTAATCCCAGTGCTTTGGAGGCTGAAAACAGGAGAATCACTACAAGTCTTATCTACTTAGTGAGATCATGTAAAACCTATACATGTTGTATAGGTTTAAAATATTTATAGTATTGGCTTATGAGCCATAGGAACTATAGTAAAATATTGAGAAATGCAAATTGTACATATGTAACCCTGACTCATACCAGATATTAGAAGTCATTTCTCTGACTATATCTAGCAGTAAACTGTTAGTAGGAGAGATTTTGAAATATCTGAAGAAATAAGCTACAGAATCCCTAAGCAAAACCTCATGTGTGATTCTGGTCAGAGTTCAAAAGACCAAAATGCTGATAGAATGTAGATTAATAAGATCACATTCAAGAGGTTTCAGTTTGGAAACAAGAACTTCACTTATAATTGGAGTACAGGCCACATGTGTGACAATCTGACAAAAATATGTCCAAATTTTGCCATATCTGGAGACTCTGGAAGAGACTGAAGTTAAGGGAAGTGGACCAATTGATCTGTTGGAGGAATTCAAGGCAGCCCAACTTCGATGTAGGCTACTATGTGCTGAGCACTGGAGAACAGGTCTCTGACCTACACAAGTTTTATATTCAAAAACTATATGTAATCCTCTAAAGGGAGGGGCTAGGTTACGTGTTACAGCTAATAAGTAATATAAAAAGATGAGGAAGATATTACTGGTGTTGGTTCACTCTGATGAATCAGGATTTTTTTGAGATGCTAATACCTGATTCATGACGTAAAGGAAAAATAAGTTGTTTTTCAAGCTGGAGTCAGGAAAGGGGTTTATTCCAAGAGGAGTCAGGAATACAGTGAAGGTACAGAGAAGGGTTAAATACACTATGTACTCAGTGACATTTGATGTGATACAATTCTAGAGCTTTGCTACACAGCAGTGGCATAAGTTCTGGTGGGATAGCATAAAACTAAGCAGCTAGAAAGTTCAAGAGCCCATCAGCCAGTATGGTGGCATATACCCTTAATACTAGCACTCAGGAGGCTGAGGCAGCAGCATAGCCAGGAGTTGGAGGTCAGCTGAGCTACAAAGTGATTTAAAGACCAGCCTGACCTACATAGCAAGACCCTGTCTCAAAAAAAGAACACATTAAAAAAAAACCTCAAATGCCAAACTCAGCAGGTTCAAGCTCACTTAAAATTATTTATTGAATAAGCAATTTTTTTGCTTATTCTGGGCACTGTCACTATTATTATCCTTCAAGCACAAAATGAGATGCATTTGCTTTTCAGAGTACGATTATATTTTATATTTGTAATGGGAAATGCGAAAAGACATGCCCAGATATCCAAAGGGAATCATAGATATTGCCTTCAGTGCAATATAAAAGCCCACTGAGATTGCTAGTATTCAGGCGCACCAGCTCAGAGGCACAATGTCTAACATTTCACATTGTATCCCTCTTCTTTTCCCTTCTTTGTACAATGGACCATTTTTGCTCAATGATCTGACAATTCTAGCAGCTCCAGCTGTTGCGGTCACACTTAATAAGGACTTTGTGGAGCTTAGCTATTGTGCCACTATATCCAGTTTCCCACAGCCCAGCAAAGAATCTTGAGATGAGCTGTTCTTTCTGTTTTTAGCTGATGTTTAGATCTTAATCTAACTAAGATTCCAGGTTGACCTGAAACCTATTGTGCTATTGGTGAGAGGGTAAGAGTCAGTTAAAAGATCTCTTTCTAATACCATAGTAAGATCATCATATGCAAACCACTTGTCATTTGCATGAAATGATCCAAGCTAGTGCAAAACACTCAAGGTATTAAATATCCATGCCCACACTTGCAAAGTAAAGCATCTGAATTGTACCTGGTATGAAGCTTTTTGACAGTGGTTCTAGGAAATCTAGCTCAATATTGGGAGCATCACAATTTTGGCATTATTAGTATTGCCATGGATATTTGCACCCATTGTCATGGGAATGTGTTCATAAAACAAGCAAACTGATTTTGGAAAGTGCTGTGAGGTGCTACTCCATTTAAACTCCACTATATATAAGCACCACGTTTTAATATCCATCTCTTGAGTTATGTGTAGGAAATGTGATACACCTTGAGACCATAGTATTAACTGGCATAAATGAGACATACCACCTTAAACATTGCATGATTTCCCTTATATGAATAGCTCAAAATATAAATAAAGAACAAAATTAAAAAACAGGTAACAGGAAATACATAGATACTTTGCTGAAGGAAAGATGAACAAGAGATAGAGAAGGGGGATGAATTTGAAATTTTTAAAAATGAGTTGAAATATATGTGTACATGTCCTAACTCCATAAGTGAAACTCTGTCATTATGTATGGTAAGCATATTCTAAAAAAATCATTAAAAAATCTAAACATCAAAAAAAGGAAAAGTGCCAAGAAAATGAAACATGTATAAATGATACTGTTGTGCTTGCTTTCTTGCCATTAAATTTTTCATTTTATATCACAACATTGTATATGTCAAATCAAATATAATTGATGATGCTTACTATTTGGTGTTTTTGTTACTGCTTATATAACGTCGACATTCTATATTGTAAAATTCAGTAATGATTAAACATCGCAAATAAAGTATACATGTAATGGGACAAGAGTGTGTACTCTTCACATACAAGGACAAAGAAGTCAAATTTAATAGCTTCAGAGAACACTTAGCTGGAAGTTTTAATGGAATGCCATAGAAAATAGTTCCAGAAATAAAGCTATAGCTCAAATTTTCACTGAAAAAATAAAGAACTCAAATCTGGGTATGCATGTGCAAGCACATGTGCACACAGGCACAAAGGCATACACATACACACACACACACACACACACACACACACGCATGCATGCACATACACATAATGAAAATATATGGTAGATTTTTTTAATTATTGTTTTATGTATTTCGTACAGGGTCTACAGGGCCTGATAAATGTTTAATTTTTTACATGTAGTTCAACAAATGACCATGCTATTAATCACCCTCAAAACATCCCCTTAGCTTCAAGTGCAGTAATTATATTTTCTTTACTTTATTTTGCTACTACAAATATGCAGTGATGATGTCTATATTCATCTTGAGGAATATACATATATATATGATATAATTTCTTTATTCTGTCTCTTTTTCTTGTCCACCTGATCATCCACCCTCTAACTCCACCTCTGAACCTCCTTTCCTTACTTACATTCTTATTGTTATTATTGTTCTTAATTCATGCTCATTGAGGCTATTAGGTTCCTGTACATGGCATATGTGGAATTTCTCTTTCCTGAATGTCCTTAGGAATTGTGAATGCCACTGGTAAGTGCCATTATGTAGCACTGTATGATTTCTGACTCTTCCCCAATTTTGCAATGACCATGAAAGGTACACACTTTGAATTGGTTCACTACAGGGTCGCAGCCATAATAGTGCAACTAAAGAGAACTTCAACGTGAAAGAGAACTTCCAAAACTGCTTCAGAAATGGCAAGTTTGGACAAGTGTGTGCAAAGGGAGAGGGATTAATAGAGATGTGTCTCCTTTATTGTAATTTTTTTGAAAAAAAACTTATTTGTTGTACTTAGTAATAGCACCTTGTATACATGAGCATGCAAAATAATGAATTCTATAACATAAATGATAAAGTAGAGATAAAAATAATGAGAGTAAAATATTAAAATATTTGGTGCCATAACTATGGTTTATCAACTGGGTCTTTACATGTAGAGAATCATTGATATATTGCCTACTTTTTTCTGATTGGACTTTTTAGCACATCTCTATTGAATCAAACACAAATAACTGTCATGGCCTCATTCAAATGTAACTATGTCCATGAAACATTTCTGTTCACTTACGCTAAATGAAATCTCTTTCTTGCTTGAAATCATATAGTATGCTATCTATAGCTATTTCAGTTCATTTTATAGTTAGGAATATGTTTAATCTTCCCTATAATGCTAACAAAACATCACTTTATTTTTAGCACATATTTAATATTCTCTTCATTCCCAATGAAATGGGGGTCAGAAAGCCCTAAACTTTATGCTAGTAAGCAGTAGAGTCAGAAGATGAGACATTTCCAGAAATTACATCCAATGTACTCTTTTGGTTTTGCTTTCTCTAGATAATTTCTTGGGCATATAGGTACATAGCCATTGTGTATTAGACGCTGTTCAGTGGCTAGGATGTACTTTCTAACACCCACATCTTCAAGGAAGAGAATTCTACTTTGGTTTACAGCTTCAGTGGTTTACAGCTTCAGTATATACTTGGATCACTCTAAGACAGAAACTGCATAGGGGACGGCCATGGCGGAGGGAAACTGCTCAACCCATGGCAGCCAAAAAACAGGTAGGAATAGTCAGGGACAAGGATATATCATTGAAGGCCACATCTCCAGTGATCCAATCCTCCAACCCGCACACAGGTTTATTAATAGATTAATCCACTGTTGTATGGATTAATATATAGGAAGTGTACTTCCCCGTAAGTAAAGTGCCTTTCTAAATCTACTTCCCCCTCAGGACATTCATTTATTTTATATTTGCATTCTGTTGTCTAGTATAGTCAAATTGAAAAGGACATAAAATAAATTACCACTTCAACTATAAAATATGATCCTGTTTACATTTCTAATCCTCACACCAGTATTACCTATACATCCAAGTGAGCCATGTAAGTTATAATTAGTAATTCTTCTCTAACTACTTAGTAATCGTTCTGAAACTGCTGAAACCCCTCAAAACTGAAATCCAATTGACCATTTTGTATTGTCAATTTTGCTTTAGATGTCCCTCTTGAATATGTTCTTGTTGCCCAATTTTCCTGCTCTAATTCTATGTATGTGCTAAATCATGCTTGATTTGTTATACTAACCTCTGAATCTTTCTCTAGTAACTCTTCTTTCTACATTATCACACTCTAACCAGAAATATCTTCTCAAATACAAATATCTTGAAACGTAACAATTTTCTCTTACCCTCTGAACACCTTAACTCCTTGATAAATGGAGATTGTAGTAGCATTTATATCAAAGATTTATTAAGATAAAAATTAATTAATATGCTTAAAATGTTTACAATGATACCTGTACAGAATTCATAGTTATAGACAATATCGTGATTATAACTTAAGGCTGTTTATACTATTTGACATGAACCTACCTTTCTAGTGAAACGACTGTACTAGATTTTTTTCTTCTATTTCTACAACGTGAGCATTTTGTTGATTATGTATGCATTTTCATACTGTTTCCTCCCTAAAATACCTTTGCTTTATCCTTATGGTGAATAGTAAAATATCAGTTTATATTTTTGTCATTAGTTGGTTCTTGGCCTTCAAGACTCCTATTTTAATGACAGAATGTCACTTATGGCTTGTCCATATTTGTTGGAATGTATCCTGAAACTGTGACTATCTAATTTTATAGAGTCCATTTGATAAACATATGATGTTGTCCAAGTGGAATGTATTGCAGCATTTCACATTTTTTTTTTGTCTTTTTGAGACAGGGTCTCGCTATGCAGTTGAGGCTGGCCTTGAGCTCACTTTTGTAGCCCAGGCTGGTCTCGAACTCACACCAATCCTCCTGCCTCAGCCTCCCGAGTGCTGGGATTACAGGCGTGAGCCACCACGCCCGGCTTAGCATTTCACATTTCATGCACAGGAATATGCAAACCAAAGTAACCATTGCTCTCTCAAACAGTGAGATGAACTGTCATTTTTTATATATATATAAATAGAACAACAGGTGGCCTTCAAGTTTATCCATCTTTGAAGGAAATACTGTGAGTGATCTTCAGAAACTGACTGCTGAGAAGTAGATGTTTTGCGTTAGTTTATACACACAATTCTAAAGCACTATTTCTTTGTATATATCTCCCATTTTATTTAAAAATAATAACTCAACAAGAAATAGAGCCCAAACTTATTTTACAAAATAATTCCCTTTCAGAAAAGATATAATAAAATGTAATTACTTCAAAAAATGTTTAATATAATAGTATTTAGCAAAAGTGAAATTTAAAAGAATCTGCTAGTGAATCTTATTGGGAAATTGAATCTTATTTTAAAGTTTTCATAAATGTGCACTCTGGAAATCTACATGCACATAATTAAAAGATGCCTATTAAACTTTCAAGTTCCCTAGAAACTGTCATAATAGACCTAAGATCTATAGTAAGCACCTCTTCTCTCTCTGTCTGTCTCTCTGTCTCTCTCTCCCCCTCCCTCCCTCCCTCCCTCCCTCTCTCCCTCCCTCCCTCCCTCCACTTTCACATAAATGTTTGAGAACCATTGGACTAAGGTTTAATCTGGTCGGCCTGCCTTATCCACTCGTCACTAATAAGAACTTTCTTCTTTCAACCATTTAACTCACTAGGCTAATTATTTAAACATGAATTGTTCTTTTCTGATAAGTTGTTGCTTATGCCGTTTCATCTGCCCTTTACTTCATGGAAGGGGTAGCATTTTTAAAATTAATTTTATTGCTACATTTTAGATATACATAAGGTTCAATTCATCCTAGGTAATTTGTACCTGTATGTGATGTATCTTGAATATGAGGATGTTTTCATGATATATCTCAATTCTTTTTTCCTGTTCCTCTTTTATT
>PVJA010033761.1:0-23050 GCA_004027025.1 Myocastor coypus | reverse complement strand
TCTTTGTAATACAAATAAGTTTGTTGAGAAGTTGTAAAGTCTGAGGAAATTTGAATGCAGGTAAGAAAAAATTTAATGTAATTGTGCAAGAGCCATTATCTTCTCTTGAATTCTCCAGTGTTTTCCTGTCTCTGGCCAGGAAAAGAAACTAAAATAAATAAATAAATGAATAAATAAATAGACAGATGAACAAAGATCAAAGGGCAGCAGGAGAGTTTTAGGAGGTGAATGGTAGGAGTGGGGACAGGAGTCTGACCTACTAAAAGGCCACTGCTGAACCTCTTAGCTGGAATAACCATCCCTCTGAGAACTCCCTCTTAGTGAAGCCTGAATCATTGCCACATAGCATCACACTGCTAGGCCTCAGCATAAAGCTGAACTGGACATAACCGAGCAGTGTGTGCCTCGAGCACCCATAGGCACTGTGCCAGGTTACCGTGATAGAAGGATGTGCTCTCAAAGGAGAAAATCGCTGGTTGAGGCCAAGGCCTGAAAAGAAAAGCTGGTTCACACCACAGGTTTTTCCAAACATGGACAGCAGCAAATGTTAATGATATCTACTGAAGCTTCTCTCCCAGGTCTTGAATTTTCTCAGAATTTGAACACTTTGATGTTGTTAATCATTCAACTCCGGGAAAGCTCAAGTCTTTGTTGAAATCCCAGCAGAGCAATAAATAAAAGTCATAATGAGACAGAAAAACGTCAATGCAATGAACTTAGGTGTAGGAAGAGGATCAAGAGATGGATGGGGAAGAGAAGAAAGAGGATATGAAAAAAAAACTCAGTTGTGCTATGACTGTGTACCAGCTCCCCATGGTAATGCAATTATGTGTTGAAAATATGAACAGATACAAGTAACAAATAAAAAGAACTCTTAAGGTATGATTACACCATAGATAGAAGGCTTAAAAAAAACTAGTTATTATAGTAAGAGACTAATTACCAGCAATATCCCTCATCCATCTTTCCTGCCACATTCTGAAGTTGATCCAAACATCCACTTTTGTGATTGTCTTTTTGAAGTGTGATAAAAAATGTAGAGAATGATGCTTTTAAATCTTTTAGCAATGTGGCTTCTAATTTTAGGTTTTTGAGGAATATCCATGCTCATTTCTACATTGGTTGTATCAACTTACACCCAACACCCTCCCCTCCCAACACTGGGAAGGGCTCCTTTTCTCCATAGCCTCTCCAACATTTTTTATCATTTGACTTCTTGATGATAGCCATTCTTCTTGAGTGCGATGGAATCTCAGGGCTATTTTGCCATTCATCTCTTGAATGACTAATGATGTTGAAAATGTTTTCAGATATTTAGTTGCTGTTTGTATATCTTCATCTGAAAATTAGAGCTGAGAACTTTGTACCACAATGATATGTACACACTCATATTTATAGCAGCACAACTTATTTTAGTGAAATATTGGAAACAGCCTAGATGAACAGCAATAGATAAGTGGGTAAAGAAAGTCTGTGTTTCTATCTTAGTCAGTGTTTGGATCCTGGTCAGTGATGTGCAGAGCCCTGGGAGAAATGATCTGAACTGTTAGGACTGGGTCACTGGAGTGCCCCAGCTGTCAGGAGTATTAATAAGAACATCTATAGTAGTGTAAAATCTTTCACAATGAAAGAGGAGGAGAACCTCCAAACTGCTTTCAAGAAATAAAGAGTAGATGCATCAGGGCCCACTCACTGATGCCAAAGGCAGAGTCCTCCTCAATCATTTGCAAGCTGAAGTGTCTGAAGGGAATTGAGACAGTGATTGTACCTTACAAAACTTAAGTGTGCCTGGCCAACCTCCATCAACATAATACACAGGCACCTACCTTATGTACTTGCTAATTTTACAACTCTCAATTTTAAACAGTAGAGCTAAACCTGGAAAACCAGGTCAGAGGAACCATTAGATTTTGCCTTCACTTAAGCAATTTCTGGCTGTAATTGGGTTAAAAATGGAGATAACTAGGAATGGAAGACTTAGTTCAGCACCCTTGAAACTGACACTGATGAAACAAATGTGTAGGATGTTTAACACACAGAATGAAGTATTGGAAAAGTCCTAGGGGACATCAGGAGATTGGTCTTCTGTGTTTGTTATTACCGCTAGATTCCTGCCCTCTGGTAGAGATGGCAAAGCCCTTTCTACTTAGATGATCTATTCCAAAGGGATGGTTTCTGGAGCCTAGAGATAGGCACTCTTGCATCATAAAATGGGAAGCTGAGTAAGGAATTATTTCTGAAGTGGTACATAAGGAGTTACCAAAATCAATACTTTCAGTGAAAAGTAGTCTGAGCTTAGTCAGAAAGAAACCTATTTACAGTTTCAACAAATTGAGGGAACGCTGGAGAAAATATGATCAGGAATCAAGTTTATTTGAACATCATAGGCCTGAACAAGAGTCTTGTACATGTGTTCCTTATAAATACAAATGTGGATTAATAAACAAAAGTACTTTACTGTAGCCCCACTGTTTCTCTACATTTCTGATTGTGTATGAACAACCTGAAGCTTACATCCCCACTTTTAGCACCTCTGCTATTACTTCCAGCTGGCTTTTCGCCCAAGGGGCTCCATGTTCTGGTCTAAGCCATGTGAAGAGCCTTTCCTGTTGGCCTGCACTACATTACTTAATGTTGCATAATACTACCTGATTTAACTTACCAAGGTTTTTATAGTGACCAAATAATGACTTTCTTTTTCAGATTACCAACAAAGCATATAAAGAAGGCTGGGTACCCGTACCTATATGTGCAAGGCACCTCAGGTTTTCAAAAAGGCCTAGAACGAGAAAAGGGGATGAAAATGAACTCAGAATCTTACATGGTTCAATGTGGTATTATTAGTGCATCTTCATATATTTAATATATATGTTGTCAATATAGTAGTATAATCATCAAAAATTTTCAACATCATTGGCCGTTTGAGAAATAGAAAGTTAAGCTAAACTGTGATTCTGTTTCACCCCAGAAAGAATGCTGTACCAAGCAGTCAACTAATAACAAATGCCAGAGAAGTCCTAGGGAAAAAAGGAAGCCTTCTTCATTGTTAATGGGAATACACAATGGTACAACCCCTGTAGAAATCAGTATGGAGATTCCACAGAAAGCTAGGATTGGAGGTCCCATTCAACATAGCTATTTCCCTCCTAGGTAGCTTTTCAAAAGAACTTGAAATATACCACAGTCACATATGTACTTCCATGTTCATAGATAAATCCTGGAAACAACCCAACTGCACATCAACTGAAGAGTGTATAAAGATATAGTATTTTTACACAATGTAGTACTACTCAGCTATGAAAAAAGTTAAATTCAGGGCTTTTTACAGGTAAATGTGTGCAACTAGAGAACATACCAATAAGTGAAATAAATCAGACTCACATATACAAACATTGTATTGTCTCCCTAGTGTAAATACCTGAAAAAGTAAACAAAATCTGAAAGCTACAATAAATATTGTAATTGAGAAGCATCTATTGAAAGGGAAGGAAAAATGGAATGTTTAAAATTACAAAGGAAAGAAGGAAGAGAAAACGTCACATTTGTGTATATGCATATGGGATAGCTTGAATAATTTTACTGATGATTTCTGAAATGCATAGTTAATATTTATTTTTGTTTCTTTTCCATTTTAACTTCATATAATTTTTAAGCCAATTTTGATTCTGGTAATCTATTTTATTTACTTTTTTTTAAGTACAGGGTCTCACTACTTAGCTCAGACTCATGGAGATCTTCCTGTTTACAGCCTCCTTAGTGCTGTGATTATAAGCCTCTGACACCAGGTTCAGTCTCTGTGGCTGGATCAACACACCCAGAATTAGGGCCAGTGCAGCATGTGGTGCTGAGGATCAAACCCTTGTATCTTTGATTGTATAACCAGGTGCTTAGTCCACTCAGCTATCTTGTCAGACCTTGTATCCGGTAACTGCAACAACTGGTGGAGGGCAACAATATGCTATATAACAACTATTGTCCAATTCCCATCATTTTGATCAGTGAAATTCTGCATCATTTCTTATTTTTCTTCCTATTCTGAATTCTCTAAGAAATTGTTAAATTTCAAGTATTTCTTTCAACCTTTTGTAAATACAGTCCATATTTTCACAGCAAAACATCCAGTATGCAGTCTTCATTTATACTCAGTGAAAGCCACAGAGGTATTTGCTTTCTTTATTCTAACTTTCTTAAAAAATGCTTTCAGTGTTACAGTTTCTAATACTCTCAGGTATGAAGTTAATGGCAAGACGGCCATGGTCTGAATATTTTCAGACCAGTGAAATGTACACAGTACCAGACTGTGGGTTAATTATTTCTGCAATATTGAAAATGCAGTGTGGATGTGAAAACCGGCAATTTGCCATTGACTATGGAAAATCTGTGTATGTGTAGGAGTTGTAATATGAAAGTCTGACTTTGGCTGTATCTTTCCAAGTTGGAATTATTCTGTGTGTAAATTTATTTTTGAACTTTAGACATTTTTTTTTCACCAAAACCGCATTACTCACACGTCCCTGATGGGAAAGACAAAATACATAGAACACAACTTTTTTGATTATTGTGAAATGATTCAAATAAAATATTTTATTTTGGGAATAACCACAAGCAGTGAAGCTGGTTTGGGATCAGGCAGGCAATCTTCTGTAGCAAGACCTTGTTTGGGACCCTGTAGCAAAGCTCCCTGTGGAAAGTCCAGGGGAAAGACCCAGGTAGCTAAACCAGGAGTAGAATGTCTAACCAGCTAGACACAGTGGGTTCACGTCCATGGGCTACAGCAGGAAAAAGCTGAGCACAACAGCCAGACCCAAGCCAGGCCCACTTGGTCAAGTTTGATCTTGGTAGATACTGATATGGTGAACTGTGGCATACTGGTTGGCCCAGTGGAGCCCAGAGCTAGACATAGGTAACTAGGGTGAACTAATCTGTCTGTAAGACTCCAAGTACTTTAAGGGGAGGTGTACAAATAGAACTTTTGGAAACTAATTTAGATACAAAATCCAAATTTAATATCCTTCAGTACAGTCATATTTGCTCATATGGCCCAAAATAGAAACTCATTATCTTCAAAAAGTTTTTCAGTTGCTAAATCTGACTACCCATTATTAGTACCATAAATAGTAAACTATATATGCCTTAACCACATGATATATTTTGGATAATAATATAAGAAGATTCTTGGGTAGTAACTTCACCAAAGACCTACGTGAACGACAGAATATAATGTCAAACAGAAGCCAATATCTCATTCTCAATCAATATAGAAAGCAAAATGTTGGGACAGACACAAAACAAAAGATACCTAGAGAACATACTCTATTCAGAGTGGCTCTGATTATAGTGGTTCAGTTAACTACACATAAACTTTCACAAAAAAAGAAACAGAGTTCTCTCTGAAATATAAAATGACAAAGAGAAGGAGCAAAATGCACTCTCAGGCCCCAAGTCCACGAAGAGCTAACACAGAAGACACTAGCATAGCAGAAATTGGAAGTTACACACCTGAGTTGTATGAAATAATAGCATTTGAAGTAAAGAAACAAGAGTATAGAGGGAATCATATCAAAACAATCTCCCAAGAAAGAAATGAAATGATAGCAACAATGAAAGAATTATAAATATTTCTAAAGAAGACATTGATAAAAATTAGAAAAATGATGAAATCCTAGAATGAGCAATATAGGAAAGAGATAAAATGTATGAAGCAGATTCAAAGAAATATTCAAGTGACTAAAAACTCAATTAAACTTTGG
This sequence comes from Myocastor coypus, assembly GCA_004027025.1. Classification (NCBI taxonomy): domain Eukaryota; kingdom Metazoa; phylum Chordata; class Mammalia; order Rodentia; family Myocastoridae; genus Myocastor; species Myocastor coypus. The sequence goes on along the minus strand of PVJA010033761.1, from coordinate 17,300 downwards.
CAAAACCATTGAAAGAAAGCGAAAATAGACTTTGATACCTTGAACACACTTTGTAGCTAGTAAAAAGGCAAGGAAAGAGCTCTAAAAAACAACTAAGATCCAAGAAATAATATTCCAACAGATACAAGGTGAAGCAAAGATGAAACACATAAGACTAATAGGCATCAATGAAAAAGAAGCAGTCAATGCAAATAGTAAAATATATATATATATTGGCAGAAACAATAGAAGAAAACTCCCCAACTATGGGTAACCAATCTGACATTCAGTTAACTGAAGCATATAAAATTCCAAATAATATCAACCCAATTAGAAACACCCAGGTATAAAATAATCAAGATGCGAGAAATTCAGCCAAGAATGGCATAGTAAAAGCCACTAGAGAAAAGAAAGAGGTCACATTTAAAGGAAAATCTATCAAATTCTCTTCACAAACCATCAAGTCAAGAAGATCACGGAATAAAGCACTTCATCTTTTACGAATTTCAACCCAGACTGATAAGCTCTGCAAAACTCTCCTTCACGTTTAATGGAGAAGTAAATTACTTCCATGACAAGAAACAACTAAGTTGCATGTTTTGTTATATAGGTCTGGCTTTAATTCACCTTTAACCACCCAGCAGAAAAATTTAAGCATGGGGCATAAAAAGTAAAGCTCGATTAGTATGCTGAGCTGTAAAGAGATTAAATCAACAGCTTCTGATATTGACAGTTCTGGCAAAAATCCACTACAACTGTAGAATATTGAACTAAGAATACAACTACTTTCTCTTAGTTCAATCAGAAAAAAAAATTTGTACAAATGACAATTAGAAAAATTATCATGTCTGCATCCTGCTCTCTGAGTAACTACCATAAGGACAACAATATGCATTGTATGAATTATTGGGGATGTACTACTAACGAGTTTTGAAACTGTCTCATTATTTTTTACTATAAGTAATAGAAAAATAAAGAATTTCATGATGACAGTGCCAACCCTACACCAACTACTACGAGCATTATAGAGAGGGATCAAAATCAGCACATCTCCTAAATGAGAATAAAAAGAACTCACCAAATAGGGCAAACAATTAAACAAAAGAGAAAAGGAGGTATATAACAGCAGGTAAATAACATGTCAAATAGAGGTCAATACATATCAATTATAATGATTAAATAGTCTCAATTCACCAATTAAAAGAAATAGACTGGCACAGCAGATTAGTAAGGAAAGCCGAACAAAATGCTGTATGGAAGAAACACACTAACTCACAAAAAAATTCACAGGCTGAAAGGTGAAGGATGGACAATAGCACATTCCCCAGGACCTCAGGAAAGAGCAGGGGTAGCAATTCTATTCACACAGTCTCAATTTCAAATCAAGAATGATAAAATGAAATAAAAAAGACCACTACTTATTGGTTAGGGCAAAAATATATGAGGAAGAGGTAACTGTCATAAATATGTATGCACTAAGAATGGGCACATCCAACTATATAAGACACATCTTAATGGACATGAAAAATCTAATATCAAATATCACAGTCTTAACAGGAGATCATAACACCCCCTTATTTCCAAAGAATAGGTCAAGAGGACAAAAAAATTAGCAAAGAGGTAGCAAAACTCAGACCTCTAAAAAAATGGACTTAGTGGACATACACAGAGTATTCCACCTAACCACATCTGAATGCACATTCTTATCGCAACACAAAGTGCATTGTCTAAGATAGACCACATACTAGACTATAGATCATGCTTAAGTATGTGCAAGAAAATAGAAATAATCCCATGCACATAATCTGATCACAGTGCAATGAAACTGTAAATCAATGGGAAAAGAAACAACAAAACCCATATAGAAGTTAAATAACACCCTCCTCAGCAGCCAATGGGTTACAGATGAAATTAAACAAGCAATGAAACAATATCTACAATACAATGAAAATCCAAGTACAATTTACTAAAATTTGTGAGAGCAATGAAAGCAGTTCTCATAGAGAAATTTATATGGTGAACTCACACATTAGGAAAACAGTATGAGAACAAATAAATTCCCTAATGCTGCACATTTAATGTTCAGGAAAAAAAGAGCAAACCAAGCCCTAAAACCCAAAGAAAGGAAGAAATCAAACATTATAGCAGAAATTAATGCAATTGAGATAAAGAAAATGATATAAAGAATTAATGAATCAAATTAAACTGCTGTTTTTTTGTTTTTTTTTTTGTATTTTTGAGACAGAGTCTCATTATGCAGTTGAGGCTTGCTTTGATCTCATTTTTGTAGCCCAGGTTGGTCTTGAACTTGTCTCAGCCTCTTCATCTTACCTCAGCCTCCCAAGTGCTGGGATTACAGGAATGTACCATCATGCCCAGCCTTAACTGCTAGTTTTTCAAAGATTAAATAAAATCTATAAGCCTCTAGCTAATGTTATCTAAAAAATGAATGAAAAAGCTCAAGTTCAATCATTAAGGAATGAAAAGGTTCAAATTATTGCAGACCTTGTAGAAATTTCGAGGATCAACAATAGCTACTTTGAAAAATCTTTATTCTCACAGAATTAAAGACACAGAAGAAATGGAAAAATTCCTAGGTAGGTACAAATTACAAAACCTGAATCAAGAAAATGTAAAACCTCTTAATAATCCAATGTCCATCAATGAAATTGAAAATGTAATAAAAGAAAAGCTCAGGACCTGATGGATTCACAGATAAATTCAACAATAAATTTATGGAATACATAATCCCAATACTCCTCAAATTCTTCAATGAAATTGAAAAGGAAGCAATACTCCCAAAATCTTTACTAGAAGCAAGTATCATACTGACAACAAAATCAGAGAAATATTTAGCCAAATCAGAGAAAACAGACCAGTCATGAACATAGATACAAAATAATATCTAATAAAATCCTAGCAAATAGAAGCTGGCCAGATAAGTCAGCAGACTAAAGCACCTACTTAGGTAGTCCCAGGGACTGCAGTTTGGTCTGTGGCATGCCATGGTCACCCTACCCTTAGGGTACTGTGATACTGAGACTGGATATGGCAGCAAACACCTACAATCCCAAGGCTGTAGAGGATGAAAACAGGAGGCTCACTAAGAGTCTGATCTGTGTAGTTAAACCCTGAAGATTCTGTACTATAATACGTTAAAAAAATCTTAACAAATAGAATACAGCAAATCATCGAGACTGTACACCATGAGCAGGTAAGATTCATCCCTGGGATGCAACAACGGTTCAACATACACAACTCTATAAATCTAGTGCACCATGTCAGTAGAGCCAAAATGAAAAACCACATGATCAGCTCAATTGATGTAGAAAAGGATTTTGACAAAGGAACTATTCATCCATGACCAAAGCCCTAAAATAATTAGCATATTTGGCCTCTACCTCAATCTATGACAATCCAACAACCAACATAATTCTAAATGGGGAACAACTGAAATCCTTTACTCTCAAATCAAGTACAAGGCAAGAATATCCTCTATCATCACTCCTATGTGATACAGTTCCGGAATCATTAGATAGAGACATTAGATAAGAGAAAAAAAATAAAGGAATATGAATGTGTAAAGAAGAATTTAAATTATGATTATTGGAAGATGTCGTGATACCCTACTTGGAAGATCCAATCATTCCAAGAAGAGCCTAGAATTAATAAACAAATTTGGTAGTATAGCAGCTTACAAAGTCAGCACATAAACGTCTTTATCATTCCTCTATACAGATAACAAACTCACTGAGAAAAACTTAGACAAATATAACCCTTCACAATAGCATCCAAAAAGCTGAAATACTTAGGAATTATTCTAACATAGGAAGTAAAGATCTAAACAATGAAAATTGCAACACTGTGATAATGAGAACAAAGAGGACTTCAGAAAATGGAGAAATATCCCTTGCTCCTAGATAGGAAGAATCAACATTGTGACAATGGCCATTATCCCCAAATTGTTAGACATATTTAATGCAATCTCTATCAAAATACTACCAATGTACCATAAAGATCAAGAGAAGCTATACTAAAAATTTATTTGGAACTAGAAAAGACCTACAATGGCATAGACAAAACTGTGCAACAAAGGCAAGGGAGGAGACATTACAATTCCTGGCTTGAAATCATACCACAAAGCTGCTGTGACACAATCTGCATGGTCCTGGCAACTAAGCAGATCTGAGGATCAATGGAACAGATCAGAAGATACAAATGCAACTGCAAACACAATAAGCCATCTTATCATTGACAAAAGCACCATACCTGTTCACTGGAAGAAAGACAAGCTCTTAACCAAATGGTTCTGGAAAAAAAACTGTCAAAAACTAAAACTAAAACTAGACCTGGTTCTATTGCCATGCACTGAACTAACATTAAAATGGATTAAAGATGTAAACATTAAAACAGAAACACTAAATTTTCTTGAAGAGAATGTAGGTCGAAATCCTGAAGATATAGGGACAAAAATCAAACTGCACAGGAAATACCTCAAAAAATCACCAACTAGGATCTCCTCTTATTAAAAAGTTTCTGCACAACAGAACAAGTCACTAACAAAGTAAATAGACAACCCTCAAATTTAGAAAAAAAAAACATCGTAATAATCACTCAGATAAAGGTCTTCTATCAACAATATACAAAGAACTAAAAAAAAATTAGGGCCCCAAAGTTTAAAGACACAATGCAAAAATGTGCGTCTGAGATGAATATACACTTTTCAGAGGAAGAAAGACAAGAAGCAAATAAATATCTGAAAAGTGCTCCACATCACTGGCCTCATTTGAGAAATAAAATTTGAAACAACATTGAGATATCGTCTCATCCCAGAAAGAATGGCTATCATAAAGAAGTCAAATAATAGCAAATGCTGGAGAGACTGCAGGGAAGAGCAACGTTTCTCCATTACTGGTGAGAAGGTAGAATGGTGCAACCACTGTGAAATCAGTGTGGAGAGTCCTCCAAAAACTATGACTGGAAATCTCATTCAATCTAGCTATTCCCCTTCTGGATATTTTTCCAAAAAAAATTGAAAATATCATACCACAGTGATGTACAGCAGAACGACCATAACTTGAGGAATGAATTAAAAATATGTGGCATTTTTTGTAGAATGAAGTATTACTCAGCTATAAAGAAAGACAAACTCAAAGTCTACATAGGCATGTGGATGCAACTAGAGGCTATATTCATAAGTGAAGCAAACCAGACCCATATGTATAAATATCATATTATCTACATAGTATAAGCACCTGAAAGAAGAAATAAAACATGAAACTTATAACAGATACAGTAAAACAGAAAGAAACAAACTTAAGGACTAAAAGAAGAGAAGAGAAAGGAGAAATGATAGGTAAAAAGGTAGGGGGATAAAGCATATAAATATATATACTGGATGGCTCAGATGATTGTACTAAGGCTTTCAAAAAGTCTTTTGAAAATAGCAGTTAACGTGTAGAATTTTCACCTGAACTATCTCTGTATGTTGCTATCTGTGAACTAAGCAACTACATTAAGGACAGCAATATGTAATATGAAGACCATGCTTGAATACTTGTTATCTTGCTCTTTTAAATGTGTACCATTCCTAATTTCACATCATATGATTTAGAGATTAACAAATCTGTACTACAAAGCTAACAAGAAAGAAGGAAAAAGAGAGACAAGAAAAAAATTAGTATTTCTTTAAAGCAAGTGGTAATATTCAGTCATTGTGTCCAATCTTACATAAATGTATCTATTAGTATGAGCAATAGATTTGATGATAATTAGGTAATATATCAGCCAATATTAATCAGCTATTCTTGTTTTAAAAAATTGTAACATATATATTGCTGTATGGTACCCTGTTTCTATCTTTTTCATTTCTGAATTTTGTTATTGCTTTTGATTCTATTCAAAATACAATAAAATTATAATAATACAAATACTTTGTTTTAATGCTTTGTATTTTAAATTACCTGTTTTAAAAATGTTAAATTATGCAGAGAGACATGTATATATATATAATAAATACGTTTTTATTTTTTAATCTATCCTTTTATGAACAAATTTCTGGTACTATAATATTAGATCAAAACTCTACCATGATAGATTTACAATACAGTGAAGATACTAAAAATAATTTACTTATATTGAATTATTTATTTATTTATTGACTCAACACTGTTAAGTAGGTTTATGTATAGGTAATTGATCAAATAAACATAGATTGTAAGTCCAAATTTAAATGCATAGTTTGTTAATCTGTAGAAATATTTTATTGTGACAATGGCTAAGAAATATCCTTGTTAGCATCTATCAATGTTATCTAACCTACCAAGCTCATGGTCACCTTTTCGTCAGTGCATTCACCTGGCTGAAGTACAAGTTCTAAGGTACATGATGATGATGTCTGGCTGATGTGAACTGACTGAGCCCCTTGCCTGTTTCAGAAGTCACAAAACTATGGTCACCTTGATAATTTGGACCATGGATCATTTTGTATAGTTGAAGAAATAAGTATGATTTTGGTATTTTTGCACTCGTGTCTTGGCACACACGATTTGGCCATACATCTTCTTTGGTCTGGTATTCTTGGAGCTCTCCTGTCAGGCTCCTGATGTGGCCACTAATCAGTTCTTACAGATATGTGTTGTTCTCCCTCTCAGTGCCAGTCCTCTTTTTATACTACATGGATGAACCACTCTCAGCTGTCCCTTTGGGGATATATATCCATTTTTCTCCCTAATATCTCGCAGGGCCATTCCTGAATGTGGTTAGTTAGTGTCCATTTGCACTTTGTTCTCTTTTTTTTGTGGGACTGGGGTTCAAACTCATGACCTTGCAGTTGTTAGGCAGGCACTTGTGCCACAGAGCTATCTCTCCAGCCCCTGCACTTTGTGTATACCCAACACAACCATAAACTTAGATCAGGCTTTGCTTCTCTCCTTAGCTATCAAATGAAGAACCTCATATGAAAATAAGACTAAAGCCTGAGAAACTTAGTGATAAAACTGTGCAGAGTTCCTCACCCCAGTTCACACAGTTTGCCTGTGTTCTCTGCTCCTATATATGTTTAATCCCAGCTGGACCATTTCCATGTGTACTGAGTTCATTAGACATTATGTCTTACCAAATCATCAGTACTCAGTCTCTACTCAATAATTATAATAACGTGGTTAATTTACCAAGAATGATTCTTCTGGATTCTGCGTCTTTTGTGACCTTTGTTTTCCGAAGAGCACAGGCCTTTTATAATAAAGACTAGGCTTTGTAGCCATTTCCCATTAGATTTAGGTATTACACATAGGTTGCTATGCTGTGGATGTGGTGATTTCAGTGTACAATGTTGGAATTGATACTGGTTGGTCTCCATTTTTTTTTTCATGGAAGCAGGTACAGAACTCAGGCAAGTGTTTATTCTACTGAGCTATCTCCCCAGCCTCTGCAATTGTTAATGTAATTCTTGAATAGCAACTGCTCCCATAGTTTTCTACCACATATTTAGTTTTTTGTTCCTTCACCAGTATTGAATTCAGTATTTTCTAAAAGATTCTGTTTCCCTTTAAGTGATATTGAAAGGCCAATATCTGTACATCAGATATGGTTAGGGATAGCATATTTTTGATGTCAGGTCCTATCAGAAGCATAATCTGGAAAAAACATGAGTGTTATCAAGAAGTGTCGAATCTGAGACTTTAGGCTACTTCTAAACAGGCATTAGCGAGTTCATGTTCACAGGTGTAGGCAGAAGACACAGAATGCAGAGTTTATTACTCATGGCACAAGAGGCAGGAAGAATTTAATGCTTCTGTATCTCCTTTCTTTCCCGTTACGAAGATCTAAAACACTGATTGAGGTAGGTCCAGGTGCTTCCCACACAGTAAATAGCATTTCAGCTGAGGAAAAACCTAATGCTTAAGAAGAGGCTCTTTTTTAATCCTGTGGTATTTGCCCCTGAGGCATTGTCTTTACTACTCTGATTTGAAAGTAAATCTGGCTAAATCATAGTTAGCAAGAGATACTATGCTTAACCACTTAGAAAATTACCTAGAAAGTGTTTTGCTTTGCCTTTTCTATGAAGATAAGAAAAAGCTATGACAGATACAAGAATTCCTTTACATGTGGGTACATGCATGTGGTTTGTGTGTGTCTGTAAGCATAGAATGCATATGAAAATTTCTCCTTCCTACCTACAGAATAGATTTTATTATCTATCTTTTAATATTTATAACGTTTCTTGTCTTTTAATTTTCCATGTAATTACTTATATACTCTAAATACACAGAAAGTACTTTCAAAATTGTCAAAACTATATAGAACGAGCAAAAATGCTTAATATTAATATTTATTTCCCATTAAAGAGAATATCTACATAATATAAAATATGTATGTTATAAAGATAATGTAATAACTTTAAAATACACATCTTTGCACCTTTTGTATACTATCAGCATAAAATATTTCTATCATTCTTTTTTTTACTTAATAAATATCAATTACCACCCACATTTACCCCATCTCTGCGTTTTTATCATAGATTACTTTTATCAGTTTTTTGAATTTTACATAGAGGAATATTCATGATTCTCTTTATGAGATTTTTGTTTAATGTGTATGTGTATATATATAATTTTTCATTTAATGTAAATTCTGTGTGATTTGTTTAATTTATTTTGTATATTACAATTTGATATCTTTCCATTGTTCAGACATATTATTCTCTAATGTATGGAAATAACTTAATTTGATTATTATTATAGTCAGACATTTTGACAGTTTTTGATAATGTAAACCTCTGAACAGTTTTACTATGAACATCAACAGCAAAGAAGATAGTCTAGTTAATTGTGAATATAGAATCAGCACGTTGCAAAATTATTGACAATTTATCTTGAAAGTCAAGATTTTCAAGTTTTTTTTTTTGAAATTTTAATGACAGAAACAAACAAACAAACAAACAAAAAATAGCTAAAACTGGAGCTTCTGCAAGAAGTTTTCTTGTGTCTCTCCTCAAACTTGACCTTCACCTCCTGCCCAGCCTTGCACTTGAGGGCTGGGTCTCTGAAGAGATCCTTGTTGACCACCGTCTTTCCAGGGGAATATCCATAGAGTACCTCGCGGGCATGAGGTGATTATAATTATAAACCTTCACAAAGGACTTGATCTTAGACCACTTGGCCATTTTCTTCTTGCCCATGGAGGCTGTCACTTTGTGGGGATAGTGGTCAATTCCAGCCACCACGGCAAGGTTGTAGGGACGGTGGTTTGCGTCCGGAGTAGCGTCTGGTAAGGGCCAGCACCACTTTCCCCAGTTTCATGAACTTGATCATTGCGACAGCTCCAAGAGGGACTTATGGCAGAAAGGGCAATTTTCATGTTCTGGGAAATATGCTTTCATTATTTTCTCTGGTACTGCTATAGAATTAATTCAAGGCATTCACCCCCCCCCCAAAAAAAAAAAACAGGTTGAAATGAAGAATGTACAAAAATAAAGCATTCTAGTGAATTAAGTGGAAAATGCTGTTGTTAAGTGATCTGTTTTGTTTTCTTTTATAATTTTATTACTTTTAGTAGAAAATAACAGGGAGACAGTTTCAGCACACATTAGCAGGACAGCCACAAGAATTAATACAACTTATATTGTTGTCTTCATAGCAGTGGTTCAGAGCACAAGATGCAGAAATGATAACTTTTCTAAACACTATTGGTACAAATACCTCTTCTCATTGAGCTAAGATAAAATAGTTGCATGCATAGTTCACTATACCATAATAGTAACAGGTTATCAGCAGAACTGGCAATGTCAGAAGCTGTTGACTTGAGCTTTTTACAGCTCAGCATACTTATCTGGCTTTACTTTTTATGCCTCATGGTTAAACTTGTCTGTCAGATGATTAAGGCCAACTTAAAGCAAAGCTTATATAATAAAACATGTAACTTTTGTACCTGACAAGGTCAGTCAACTCCCCTCAGAATTTACCTTGAAAGCATGTACAACATTTTGTAGATCTGTTGTCAGTGTCAACCATCTGGATGAGTCACAGCCATTGCTTGACCAGTTTGATCTCAGTGAAAGCCTAAAGGAAAGTTTTCACTCTAGGTGACTCTCCTTAGGTACACTGTACATCATGGATCCCTTTCCTCTGTGGACCCATGATCTCCTTAAACAGTAAATTTGGGACACCACTCAGGTATAAGATGCTACAGTACAGGTTCTCTTATGTCCTGAGTCCTCACTGACCTTGAAAAGCCAGTCTCAAAACAATGGCTATACGTGTAGCTCTTCTTTTCTCTAATTTTTTAGTCTGCAAACTTATTAACCCTCCAGAAGAGAAACTTAGTGATGCTATTAGTCTATAACTTAGGTATTTGAGTTTATCATCACTGTCCTTCTGAATACCAAACACCTTAGTCTTAACATGGAACTGGTATTTTCCATGAATCATTGATATTCTAATAAATCCTATAGAATGTGATTAAGAAAAAGAAGTTGCACATTTTTACACAGCAATTTAGAGATATAACCATGGAGAAAACTTTAGCATGTCAATCCTATGGTATTTTCCTTCTCCATTGTATATTTTACTTGCAGAAGAATCACTCTTATAACTATATTTATCATCAAGTACTTATTCTTAGGAAAGGGAAGAAAATACTGATTGAATTGGCTTGCATGACATGACATACAGCATTTCTCAAGTAATTAGAATTATCACTGCTTAACAACAAATATTTACTAAGCGTTATTTCATAATTCATATCATTTAAGTTATATATTCTTATAATAATTGCATTACTGACCTTCAATCATGACTATTTCCTATGGAAAGGATATAAAATAGGGAGTATACTAAATGAAAATAGGAAACTTTCCTGAAGCCATTAAGATGATACATTCACAGTGAATTACTAAACTTTAATTTTAAACACTAGTGCATCTGAAATTGCTACTTTTATGATAGGCTCCTTGCAGGTTTCTATTTCCAGCCACAGTTACAGTTCAGTAATCATGTAACTATTTGCTCTTGTCATAAAGTTCTTGCTTAGCCATGATCACAAGCTGCTTCAATTTTCTAGCACAGAGTCAGATGTGAGTTTCAATTCAGTCATCTCAGTACTCTTTCTAAGGACCATTAGAATCTAAAAGTAGATACACTTACAAAAGGTGAGCAAGATATTACATTTTTATCAAATAAAACTAATATGAAGTGATTTTTAAATCCATTTTCTCTATGTTTTTCTTTCTGTTAAAGTTACCTGGCAATATTTCTATACCTTATAGCATGATTAAAGCAATAAATGCATTATTAAAAGTGATATCTATCAAACATTTTCTTTTCTTTTTCATGTGCTGTATTTACTAGATTTCTATAAAGTAATGTGGAGCACTACCCATGTTTTATTTGTACATTAAATATTTTTACAAATTCAATGTTATATTTTTACGTAGATATTAAAATGTACACAATCATTTTCACTTTTTTTTTGGAGGTCAACAACAGTTATTGTAAATTTCTACTGAATATTCTTCCAAAAGCATTACTTTTACCCCATATATGACTTATAGGAAATAACTGAATTAGAAAAATCAGGAAGAAAGATAAATTAAGATAATTAGTTAACCTAAACAAGAAAAAAAAAAAAAAGACTGAAAATCTTGTAAACATAAATTAGTGAGATTATAGTCTAAGAATTGTGCATCTGAAAGCAAACTTTATTTGTTCACTTAATTTTAGCAATACCATTTTATGACTCTAATACCCTGATTTTTCAAGAAGGAACATCATTTAAAAATAATTTTACTTTAAAAATAGGTCTGTGTTCATCTATAAATATTTTCCCCAAACTTTGATTATGTTTCTTTTACTCCATTTGGAAGGAATATTTCTTTGTGATGACATAAAATGCAAGATTTTAAAGATTTGTATTTCAGTACAGAATTTCAAGAACTGTTAGTGAGAAATCAATGAAGGTCATCAAGTATGTGACAATAATTGCTGATAGTATTGCCTCTTCCCCAAATCTCCCAAGGGAGATTCTTTAAATTGGATCTGCCACAGGATAACCCTTAAAAATACTTCTAAGCAAAACAAGAGCTTTTGTTTATATAGTTTTTAGATGTTACTGTTCCTACTTTTATTTGAAACTGAAATTTACCCCAAACCATAATTACCATATTAACTCCATCAAGCACATTCATAAGTAATTCTGCACAGCAGTAGTATACCACCATGCTCTCCATGCAGAGGCCAGGAAAAACATGACTGGTCACACCCATGGAACAGCAAAGCTATCTCATATTATTTGCCAACGTGTAATTTCAGTCTAAGTTCTGACAGTGATATATGGGTCATATTTCATCTTAGTTTTCCAAAAGTTGCCAAATGGAGTTGGTTTTTCACAGCTTGGCTTTGCCTGGCTGAAGCTGAAGATTCTGTAACTTCATTGCAAGACCCATGTTGCCAGTAATTTTCAATTTACCTTGAAAGAAGGCTGATTAAGGGTTCATTTTACCAGGCATCAGGGCCAGTAAATCTGAGTCAGCCATGGTGATGGTGCAGTCAGCCTTCTTATCTGAGTTGGGAAACACCGATCCTTTGCCGTTCTTCACATCCACAACCCAGGTGGCTTCTTTACCCCCAGGTCTGTCCTTCACCTTGAAGGCAAAAATACCCCTGATTTTCTTCACAAACTGTTCACCTTCCTCTTCAAGCCTCTTCTCAATCTCCTTGAAGACAAGATATGCCTTAAGATCACCCACAGAGCTGGTTGGAGCAGCCTGGATTTGATTTGCTCTGAAAGAGCTGGCTTCTTCCGGAAAACCCATCCTCTAGAGTGTCACCACGGTGGCTCCCCCAAGGCCTAGGTGGTGCTGCAAGGCCACCTTTGCACCGGGAACTTGCCTCTTTCTGCTCATGTTCATTTTAGAACACTAACCCAAATAAATGAGTGAAGTATTTATTAGAGAAAACAAAACTGAAAAGGCATAACTAGTGACACTGATGTAAAAGTAACTATGGAGATATCTATAAATAAAGTGACTTGCTTAGTGGACTTGTAAAAATCCAGTCAGACAATGTAAGTCAAATCTTACAGTGAAAATGAGTGAAAGAAAATATTATAACAATAAAGTATTCATAATCCCTAAGAATTATGGTGACAAGGCCCTTCCTTGACTTGACAGAGCATGCCCTGTTGTCTAGGAATTGTAACGCGAGAGAAACAGTGGCCAATCCAGTGATATTCCCTTCTTTGTGTAAATACTATCAAGGGATAACACTCCCTTGACACTCCCTTACTCACTGGTTTATCTTTTCCCTTCTTGTTTTCTTTGTCAACGTTATCCTTCTTCTGGTTCTTTTTTGGTTCCTTTCTTCCCTTCCTTTTTTCCTTCCTTTTTACCAACAGCAGAGGAAAATGTCGCTTCAATTATAAAGGCTTATGAGTAATGAGGATGCAAGATGGAAAACAAATAGCCAACAAATTTACCTTTTTCATTAAATCAATTTGTATGTATTAAGGATTATAATATGAAAGATAAAGGTAAGTGAAAATGAGTATAACTCTTTTATCAGTAAATTAGATACAGCATAGGCATTAGGGGAATGTTGAAAGTTTTCTTTAGAAGCACTTTTGTTTCTATTGTAGGACTTTGTTAAGTCATAGACCCACTTCATTTAGCTTTAAAATGCATATGATGATTATAATATCTTTATTTGATTAAATATATGGATTAAGGCTTAAAATAACATAGTACAGGGCTAGTGAGATGGTTCAGTGGTATAAAGCACCTGTTTAGGAAAGCTCAGGCAAAGGTAGGGACCGCAGTTTGATCCCTGGCACCATGTGCTGCACTATCCTCACCTGCAGGGCAGGCAGAGCTAGCCATAATAATAATAAAAAATACAGTACAGTTTAATTTGTATGTAAATCTATTAGAAAGAGTTTCAGTTATCTGGGTAAGTGGAGTGTTTCCATTGTCAAAATTTTAGAATACAGCTTATTGAACAAAGAATATTGAAATTTTTCTGTATGAACATGTAATTCAAAATCAAAATCCAAAAAGAGGTCATTAATCAACTTTAAAAATATCACTTGCTAGGACCAGCCAAATAGCTCAGTGGATTAAAGCACCTGCAAGCAGGTACGGGGGCTGGAGTTCAATCTCTGGGCCTTCCATGCTGGCCCCGCCCAGGGGAATCTCTGAGAGGGCAATTTGTGGGCGTGTTGGTGGGTGCCTGTAATCCCAGTTCTTTTGAGACCATAAACAGACAGATTGGTATGAGTCAGATCTAGACCCTGAAAACCCTGTAGACTCTTCCCTAAAATACAAAAATTAAAAAAAAAAAAAAAAACTTGCCGCCAAAGTAATAAAAATTACAGGTTTCCTCCCTAATTAACAAGATCAAAAATAATTACAATGAGAGGAGTGTAGCCAACAAGTGTGTACATTCTTTGCTTACTATAGGTTGAGATAAATATATACACTTTTTGTTGTAATCAAAAATTTAATCATCTTTAAGTTTGCAGACATAAGTTGTTAACTCTCCAGAAGAGAAACTTAGTGATATTATTACTCTATAACATAGATACTCAAGCTTAACATTACTGTCTTTCTGAATATCAGATGCCTTAGACTTAACATGGAACCAATATTTTATCTCTCTTTCTCTCTCTCTAACTAGCTAGCTATCTGTGTACATATATGTATTATGGCCGGCTCAGCCTGACCTGGGGTGGGGCTGGCACAGCATGTGTTGTCCAGGATGGAACTGCAGTCCCTGAGGTTGCCTAAGCTTTCCTAAGCAGGGGCTTTAGCTTGCTGAACCGTCTCATCGGCCCCATGGAACCAATATTTTCTATCAACCATTGATACTCTAATGAATCCCTATAGAATTTGACAAAAAATAGTTACACATTTTTACATAGAAGTTTATAAATCTAACCATGTACAAAATTGTAGCAGGTCAAGCCTATGGCATTTTCCTTTGGGTCTTATTCTCTCTTAAAACCTTTTTTTTAAAAACAAACAAACAAACATTGATTTGAGAGAGAGTATAGCAATAACTGATATGATATTAGAACAGCACACATCTAAAAGATTAGAATGACATGCATTCCAAGCATATTTTTAGTATCACACATTTCTATCCTCAATATCCTCAATGACAGTGTCAAAAACCTGTTGGAAATACTTAGTACCATTGTACTCTGAACAACTACTAGGAAGACAAAAATATGCATTGTATTGATTATTGTAGCTGTCCTGCTGAAATGTTTTGAAACTGTCTCATTGCTAGTTATTTCTATTGAAATGAATAATTAAAATTTTATTTATTTATTTATTTATTTATTTATTTATTTATTTATTTATTTGGTACGAGGTCTTGATATGCAGCACAGACATGTAGAGGTCTTCCTGTCTCAACCTCGCCTGCACTGGGATGAGACAACAACCCAGGTCACTGGCTTGGCACCTACAGCCTGAATGGCATGTGGTATAGCAAATGGTACACTAGTCCTCGTGCTTGCCAGATGGGCTCTTTTTTTTTTTTTTTTTTCTGACATAGGGTCTCACTATGCAGTTCAGGCTGGCCTTCAGCTCACTTTGATAGCCCAGGCTGGTCTCAAACTCGCACCGATACTCCTGCCTCAGCCTCCCAAGTTCTGGGATTGCAGGTGTGCGCCACCACGCCCGGCTGCCTGATGGGCTCTTACACTGCCAAGGTATTTCTACAGTCCTCAAAAGTATACAAAAAAAAAATTAAAGTCAATAATTTAGAAATTGAAGAAGCTATTAAAATATTGGACTGGGTTCTAGATTCACAAAGTTCTTTTAAGCTTTTAATATAAATGTGTGTTAATTCTACACTAAAATATTATTAACTCACAAAGTATATGGAAGTTATAAATTTCTAAAATGACTGCTGTGTAACTTTGTTTTTTCTGCATCATTCTACAACATATATGGAATATTTTCTTCCTTTGTTTCATCCAATTTACTGTTTCTTTTTTTTTTTCAGTTTACTGTTTCTTTTCTCTGACAGTCTAGACACATTGAATTGAGCTTAACAGACAAACATCTCTTCCTCTTTATTTTACTATTCATTTTGCAATTTGCTATTGGTTTTGGCTAATTTTCACTAAGAGGGAATAATTCTAACACCAAGTTTATTTGTCCCATACCCACTACTTCACCAATGGGGAAAACACTAAAGTTCCTGTCAAGAAGCTCTCATAAATTACAATAACCTTTGGCTTAATTACCAAGACTGTGGCTTGCTGTGAAGCAAATTAGAAAAATCAGTTTCTTCAACATGTTGAGTCTATTTTTAGTGATTCTTCATATGTTAAAAAGAAATTAGGTGAATGAATTCTTCAAAATAACCCAAGATAGTCCAATAGTCAATAATACTAGTGGATTATCAACAGAACTGTCAATGTCAGAAGTTCTTGACTTGAGTGTTTTACTGCTCAGTATATTAATGTGGCTTCACTTTTTATA
This sequence comes from Myocastor coypus, assembly GCA_004027025.1. NCBI lineage: Eukaryota > Metazoa > Chordata > Mammalia > Rodentia > Myocastoridae > Myocastor > Myocastor coypus. The sequence continues at coordinate 829 of PVJA010033761.1, read as the reverse complement.
CTTCATGGTTATACTTTTCTGCTACTTGGTTATGTAAAAGATAAAGCAAGCTTTGTACTAATAGTGTTTATACAAGATATCATGTCTGCATCTTGTACTCTGAATAATTACTACAAAGACAACAATATGCAATGTATTAATTACTGTAACTGTCCTATTAACCTGTTTTGAAACTGTCCCATTGCTATTTCTTTCTTATCAAAATCAGTAAAATAATAAACAGGAACAAGACATGGTGGTGCAAGCCTATAATCCCAGCACGTGGGAGGCTAAGGCAGGAAGATTGGTGCAAATTTGAGATCAGCCTGGGCTACAAAAGTGTGCTCAAGGTCAACTTGAACTGCATAGCAAAACGCTGTTTCAAACAAGACAATCAGTTACTTTGAGAATCTCTACTCTCACAGAATTGAAGCCACAGATGAAATGGACAGATTCCTAGAAAGGTACAAATTACCAAAACTGAATCAAGAAGATATTAAAATTCTCAACAACCCAATAACAGGCAAGGAAATACAAAACGTAATAAAAAGCCTTCCGACAAAGAAAAGTCCGGGACCCGATGGATTCACCTCTGAATTCTACAAAAAATTTAGAGAAGACATAACCCCAATACTCCTCAAACTCTTCAGAGAGATTGAAAAAGAAGCAATCCCTCCAAAATCATTCCTAGAGGCAAGTATCACACTGATACCAAAACCAGAAAGAGATGTAACTAAAAAAGAAAACTACAGGCCAATCTCTCTCATGAACATTGACGCAAAAATTCTCAATAAAATCCTAGCCATTAGAATACAACAAATCATCAAGAAGATTATACATCACGACCAGG
>PVJA010033760.1:0-23354 GCA_004027025.1 Myocastor coypus | reverse complement strand
TTTTTTTTTTTTTTTTTTTTTTTTTTTTTGTCTTTTTTGAGACAGGGTCTCACTATGCAGTTGAGGCTGGTCCTGAGCTCACTTTTGTAGCCCAGGCTGGTCTCGAACTCGCACCAATCCTCCTGTCTCAGCCTCCCGAGTGCTGGGATTACAGGCGTGAGGTTCTTGAGTTTGGATAAATCCAATTAAATTTAGGCCAGTAGCCAACGACCAGGCGAGCTGTTTAAATTGAGAGTATTTCCCACAGGGCTGAATGTGAGAGTAATATTCCTTCAGATCTTGGCCCTTTCTCACTTTATCATTACAAGTTGAACTCCTCCTTATTCTTCAAACAAGGCAAGCATTCGAATACCTCAGGCCACTTGGGCTTTCTGTGCCTTTTGCCAGTATTTTTTTATAAATAACAAAGTGACTATTTCATTAGATTTAACTGAGGAAATGGCATCCCATAATCTCAGCCAGCAGCTTCGTCATTTGTTTCTACCTGCCAGACTGCTATAGGTAGTTATATTTGTGGTCCTTGAATTATGTCATTTGCTACTTACTCTCCTTTCTGAGATTTACCTCTAGTTTTACTACCTATTTAAAGAGATAAACACCATCCTCGGAGGAAAATTAGATAAACGATCAGTATATTGCTGAGCATGTAACATTCAATACCTGGTGGCCTTTAAATGTAACCCTTACTGATGGAGGCTATTACTTTGTGGACAAGAAAGCATTCCACATAACGTGACAGATAACCACTCCTACCTTAAACCCTCTGTTGGAGACCCAACAGAGAATATAAATCCCCGTCTCCATAACCATGTGTTAAACTCTGCGATGAAACTAACTCAGTCTTCGTTCACCTACATAGCCAACTTCTACTCACTAATAACTGGGGCATGTAAGAGTAAAGAAATAAAAATGCTTAACATTTACTGAACGCTCGCTGGGAAACTCTCATGCCGTCACATAAATGCTTTGCATACATCCCATCTCGTTGGACAGTCCATAGAGCCCTGCTTTACAGCCCCGGCAAGAGCCCAAAGCGGCTCCGTGGGTGACAGAACCAGTAGTGCCAGGGGCAGTTCGACCCTGACAGGAAGGGGCACGCGACCCGTATATGTCACTCAAGAGCCCTCACCCGAGGGCGGTCAGAAAACCCGCGGGGCTGGGCAGGAGGCGAGCTCGGAGCTCATACCTGGGCCGGCGGCGTCCGCGCCGGGGCTCGGGGCGGCGCGGGGCTCCATCCAGCCCGGGTTTGGCGGCCACGACCAGCATGGCCCCGGAGCCCGGAGCGCCAGCAGGTGAGGGGAAGGGGACGGAGACGTCCGGGCCGGGTGTACCACTCTGTTGTTTCAGGCCTAGCAGCTGCCGCCACCTGAAGAAGCCAGAAGGCTGACACCGTGACACCTAAACTTTCCTCTCAACGTCCAAATCCAGCCCGTCGCCCATCACTTTCCAAACTAACTGGAGTCTAGAAAGTCTCGCGAGAACTGGGTCAGTTTGTGCCAGACCCCGCGAGATGAGAATAGAGGCTACAGAGAGTCCAACGATCTTCCCGCGGGCTCCACCTTCAGGCTTGTAGTGGAAATCCCGCGAGACCTACAAGTCTCGTGAGGTTTGCGAATGCTTGCCGGGAGGACTAAGATTTGCAGGTCGGATTGGCTCGAGTGACGTGGTTGGGATGGTCGTCTTGGCAATGATTCTAGGTCTTACAGGTAGAGGGTGGCTCCTCCGTGTCTTTGCTGCCGCCCACCTACGAGATGGGCAGCACCTTCTCAGAGCGCAATTTTCCGGGTCATACACTTTCTAGTAAGTCATCAACTTTTAAGAGTAGGGAACGCTCAACTCTCGTCATCGTCAAATTCTAGAGCGTTTCCCCGCCTCTTGCTGCTGCCCCGTGGCTTGTGTATAGCGCAGGGGAAAGACCACGCCACGCAAGTTCAAGACGTCAGCCGCTCGCGAAGGAGGTAGACGGGACTGCCTGTGGACTCTTACAGCCGCTGCAGCCCGAGTCTCGCCAGCATGGCACCGACTGGATTAACCAAAATGCGCCTGTAGTAGTTTCCTGTTTGTCCTGTGACCAGTTTCCACAACCTTTTTTTTTTTTTTTTTTTTTGTCTTTTTGAGACAGGGTCTCGCTATGCGGTTGAGGCTGGCCTTGAGCTCCCTTTTGTAGCCCAGGCTGGTCTCAAACTCGCACCAATCCTCCTGCCTCAGCCTCCGGAGTTCTGGGATTGCAGGTGTGAGCCACCACGCCCGGCTTTTTCTTTCTTTTTTAAAATGTGTCACAGGCAGCCCGAATGTAGATTAGGAGCCCTATATTGGTCTCAATCCATTGTCAGAGGTCTGAATTCCTACCTGGAGGGCATGAGGAAATCTATTTTCTTGCTCTTTCCAGCTTCTATCTATTGGCCTGGCTTTTTTTCTCACAGCCCATGATGTTTCTCTGAACCTTTCCTATCAAAAGCAACCGCTAATTAACAGTTATATAGTTGATAGTAATTTTCTCATTTTCAGGCTTGTATCTTTAGTATCAGCAAAGTCTCTTGCTGTTTTAGATAACAGTATGTTTTGGGGTTCCAGGAATTAGGACACAAACATCTTTATGAGCAGTTGTTATTTTGCCCACCCAAGAGTTTTAATTAGGAAAACCATGTGGCTGTTTGTTCTGCAAATAGATCACAATTCTTTGGCACATACTAAACATTAGTAGCATGCTTTCATAAAATGCTTTATCTAGAATATCACTTATTTGCTTACCAGCTGATAAAAACATTTAAGAGAAACATCCAATTAATCCATCCACTCCATGAGATTTTGCTCAGCTTAACTTGTCTGTGTTTTGTTGTTCTCATCCATGACCATAACGAAGCTAATAACTGTAAGTTAATAACTGTAACCTATTTAAGATGAGCCATTGCATAGGGCCAGGGAGATAGCTCAGGAGCACAAGTGCCTGCCTGGTAAGTGCAAAGTCCTGAGTTTGATCCCTGGTTGGGATTGGAGGGGACAAAACACTGTTTAAAAGAGCCATTGTGAAAGATGATATCATTAAGTAAAACTAGAACAATGCCTGGTCACAACAAGGAATATATGTATTGTTACAGTGGGAAAAAAGTTGCATGCTGCAGAAGCATTGCCTCAGCTTAGTATTTTGACTAGTAGTTGATACCATGTTAATAGATTTGATTGACTGATTGATTCTTCTTGAGACAAACTTTATATAGTTTATGCTGACCTTGAATTCACTATATAGCCCTGGTTGGCCTTGAACACTGAGCCATACTGCCTCAGCTGCCCATCCTGAATGCTGGGAACACTCAGACCTTCATTTGATGAATGTTTATTATTCAGACTCACTGTCAGTATCTCATTAAGTTTGGCTTCTTGAAATACTCCTTCCACTTAACAGAAATTTGTGTCATTGTCACTTGCCTTTACATTTCCTTACCTAGATGCTAATGTTATGAATATCTAACACTATAGTGTTAGTGACTGCAAAGTGAAATTGTGATATACTCAGTATCCGAAGTGAGTCTAAGTGATATTGGATGACCCAGTCACAGGCAAAACCAAAAAGAGCAATACTGAACCATTTAAAACTACAAAAACAGGGGCCCGGCAGGATGGCTCAGTGGTCTAAAGTGCCTGCTTAGGAAAGCTTAGGTGGCTGCAGGGGCCGCAGTTTGATCCCTGGCACTACGTGCTGCGCCAGCCCTGCCCTCAGGGCAGGATGAGCCAGCCATAAAAATAAATAAACAAAAAGTTCTGAAACAAAAAAAAATCACTTAAAAAAAAATACAAAAACAAGTTGGAGTATAGCTAAGTGGGCATACCCAAGTTTAGCATGTATTAAATTCTGAGTTTGAACCCAGCACCCAAAGGAGAGCAAATAATATGATGATATAAGCATTTCTAAAGACTATTACTTGAATATAAAAGAGACCCAAGAGGGGCCTGGCGGGATGGCTCAGTGGTCTAAGGCGCCTGCTTGGGAAAGCTTGGGCAGCTTCAGGGACCGTGGTTCGATCCCCGGCACCACATGCTGCGCCAGCCCTGCCCTCAGGGCAGGCTGAGCAGAACATAAAAATAAATAAATAAAAATAGTTTATGTTATAAAAAAGTACATGTCTACATTGCAGACATGGTTTAAATTAATGAACTACTTCAAGTGCACAAGGAAAAAGAAATTAAAGGAACACAAGAAATTGAGTCTTAAGAGTTTTAGTTAAATGAATAACAGCATTTATCCTTTAATCTATTGTTCCAACCAGTAGAAAGAAAGGAAAAGGTAAGGCAGAGATAAAAGAGGCTAATCCTTGTTTGCCTAAAACTAAACCTCAAACTGTAAAGCTTAATTTGCACAATAATATGACTACTTAATTCTGCTAGACTGTGTGCTTTAAAATAGTAAGAATGAAAAGGTAGAGACAAAAATCACAAATTCATAACGAAGAAAGGTCTGAGAATGTAGTTCAGTGTCAAGGCCCTGCGTTCATTTTCCAGTATGGGATGAGGTAAAGATGGTAACTGTGTGTGTGTGTGTGTGTGTGTGTGTGGTTTTAAACCATAGTTTATGAATTCAATACATGCAGGTCACAGAAAGGAAATAACCTAGGCTTGGGCCAGGTATTTTGAAAGTTAGCTTTGGAAATATGACATGGACCCTTCTAACGTTGAAGATTCATCATGTCATTTTTACCTGTGCCTTAGGTACAGGTACTTATCACTAGGATACAGTATCTTACCACCCACAACTCGAGGGAGAAAGGTTCATTTAGGCTCACATTTTTAGTCCTTATTGGCCAGCTCCAAGGCAAGAAGGCATAATGGAAGGGTCTGGGTGGAGGATAGGTACACACTCCCAGGACTAGGAAGCAGAGAAAGAGTGAAGAGAGGGACTGGAAATGGAGATATATCCTTCTAGGTTATGTGCCCAGTGACCTGCCTCTCTTGGCCAGACCGCACTTAGGAGCAAGTCAGCTATATTGGCTCTATAATCTGATCATCTCCCAAACACATGCTGTTTTATATTTATACCCTAACAACCTCATAGAATCAATATTAAATATTCCAAGAAGTCTAAAGTTAGAGGTCACTTGAGTCAGTTCTGTAAGGATAATTAAAATGAGAAGTGTAAATGATTTACCTGAGGTAAGTAATAGCAACTAACAAAGTCAGGGATAGGATACCCTTCCTGATTTTTTTTTTTTTTTTAATGTATTTGGTACAGGGTCTCACTGCACAACTTGAACTCTGTGGTCCTCCTGTTTTCAACCTCCCCAGTGCTGGGATTACAGGTGTGCACCATCACTCTTGGTCTTGGTGGCCAACTCAGCATGCCCCAAGGCAGGGCCAGTGTGGCATATAATAGTGGGGATTGAACCCCAGTCCCTGATCTCGCCTAAGTAGGCACTTAGTCTCCTGAGCTATCTCTCTGGCCCCACTTCCTGACTCTTGTTCCAATATGATAGGTATATAAAAAATGTTACAGAGTTGAAAAATTTAAACCTGTGATTTTATTTCATATATTTATGCCAGATAATCTGAAAATTCTACAGCAAAATACAAAGGAATACTGGTTGGAATAGTTTTATAAAACCATCAAAATACATGGCTGAGCTTTCAAAAAAATAAATGTTCATAGACCATAAATAAGGAACTGAAAACTAACTTCTTAAGGTGGCTCTTGCACTATTTTTCTAGAAGTGTTTGCTTATTTTAGTTACAGAGGTTTTTTTGAGCTTTTTTTAATTTTTAATTTATTCATTTTTGTATATGTGTGTCTAAGGCTCATGTAAACCTTCATGTTGGAAATGAGACTTGTTTGAAATCAGTATTTGAAAACTTCCTCAGGCAAAGGAGGGCTTAAGAATCTGCACAGAAGAAAAAGTGATGAAGAGAAACTTGTCTGTCTTGGCATGGGATTTTTTTTTTTTTTTAATGTTATCAGTTCCATTTAAAATTTGGATTTACATAGTCTGCACAATATAGGAAACTCCAAGATAGTGCCTTTAATGTGGTTAAAGTACTATACTTAATTTTTAAAGCTGAGCCAAGAATACGAGAAAGGAAGTCAGTATCCAGAAACCGCATAGAACTTAAAAAAAACATCTAACAATGAAAATTTTAATAATTGAGATTTAAAGGTCAATGGTAAATAGATTAAACACACTGTAACAAAAATTATATAATACTTTAAAACATCAATAACTGGGATCTCATCTTTTTTGAAAAGCTTCTGGAGGTCAAAAGGAATCACCAAGGGCTGGAGAAATAGCTCAGCAGCATAAGCGCCTGCCCGGCAAGCGCAAGGTTCTGAGTTTAATCACTGGTACCAAAAAAGGAAAAAAAGAAAAAAAGGAATCACCAACAGTAAAAATAAAACCCACAAATTGGGAAAAAAAAATTTTAGCCAACCATCTCACAGACTTCTAGGGGCTGGAGAGAGAGCTCAGTAGAGTAAGCATTTGCCTTGTAAGTGCAGGGTCCTGAGTTCAATCCCTGGTATTGTAAAGGAATGGCTATCATAAAGAAGTCAACCGATAACAAATGTTGGAAGGGCTGTGAGGAAAATCACTATGGAAATCAGCATGGAGAATCCTCAACTGGGATTGGAGGTCCCATTAAACCCTGCTATTCCTCTCCTGGCTATTTTTTTCAGAAGAACTGGAAATATTATACCACAGTAATATATGTGCACCCATGGTATAGCACCACAGTTTGTCATGGTTAAATCTTGGAGATAATCCAGACACCCATCAACTGAAGAATGGATAAAAAATATTTTTTATACAAGAGTATTGCTCAGCTATAAAAAAGATAATAGATGCAACTAGAGACTGTATTCACAAGTGAAATAAATGAGACCTGCATGTCATATTATAAATATGTTGTCTCTCTAGTGTGAGAACCTGAAATAATAAGATCTGAAAGGTATAATGGATAATGTGAAACAAAAACTTCAAAGAAGGAATAAAGGATGAAGGAAAGGAAAAACAAATGTGTATATATACACATAGGATAGCTTAGATATTTGTATGGCTGATTTCTGCTGGTCTGCTGAAAGGAGAAGTCAGTGTTTAAATTTTTTCCTCTTTCTGTTTTTTAAGTTTTTATAATTTTTTATCAGTATTATAGGCTGATATCTGGTAGTCTGAACAACTAATTTGAAGACTATGCAATATAACAACTATTGTTGAATTCCTATCATTTCATTTAGTGAAATTCTATATTGATTCTATTTTTGCCATGTTTTGTATTCTCTTTAAAAATAAAATAAAAAATAATTTGCATTTTGGAAACATAAAATAACTGCTACCTTCCCACATATACACATGCAAAATTATAAACAGGAGATCTAAAGAAAGGCTTAAAGAAATGGAGACTAGAAGGAAAAAATTTAAAATCCAATTGGAGTTCTAGAAGTAATGAATAGACTAGGAGGAGAAAGTGTTCAAAGAGTAGTTTATATTTTGGAAGTATAATGAATTGTATGCATACAAAATCTATTAGTAGTTAAGACATTGAATAAAATTACAGAAGTAATAGTCTTGGAAACAGACATTTGAAAGGACCCATCTCCTATCTTAAAGAGAATGACAAGGACAGTGCATTTTAGTGAAGCTAGCGACAATGGGATAAAATTTAGGGCAAAGTAACATTTTCAAACAAAAACACCAGTGGATTCTTATTTAAAGAATTTTGAACTCAAAAGTTCTGAAATGTAAAAAGGAATGATTAGCCACACAAAGCTAATAAACAACTATTGACTATATAAAATTATAGTTATGAAGGCAAAATACTGCACAATAATATAAAATGCGATAATAGTGCCATGGCATGGATATTAAATGTCCCTCATTGTAGAGGACCACCTGCACAACTCTCCTTGGTGGAGGAACAGTCATCTCCATTTTGGCTAAACCTGTCCCTGTTTCCATGTATTGTCTTTAAACATGGCAGGCAGTGTTTTCCTGAGCCCTCGCCCCACCCCACCTCTTGTTCCCCTGGTGAGGCAGGATGAAATGCCAAGTGTGCCACACTGTTGACTGGGATCTACCCTTGAGATAGAGGCTAGGACTCCCTGGGGCTTAAAAGAGCAAACATCAGAGCTGAAGCATGGACCCAAAACATTAGATACTCAGCTATGTTATGCAGATTACTCTCTGCATAGCCTCTGCATATTACAGAGGCACTTTCAGGCTTCCTACCTAGCCCAGCTCATAGCACTCACCTACTTCCTGTCATTCTCACAGTCGCTTATCCTCAAACCACTCCCCTCACAAATTAATAAAACCTGAGATCAGCCCTGAGTCTAGGCTTTTGTTCCAAATAGCCATCATCATGGATGGATTTAGGATCCCTTGGCTCCCCATAACTACAAATATGCTTTAGTGCCTTTATTTTCTTACTGTGAGTTGCACTGGAAATGGTAGATTGGAACAGATGCACTAAATTTCCAGTAATAACTTTATCATGGGACTACAAATATAAATTTAATGGGTTTCAACAAAGACTGGGAAGAGCTTTACATACCTGTAAGCTTGGGTATTATAGTAAACACTTAGTCCCCAGCTTGGTACTCTTGAGTGACAACAGAAACTTTTAGTAGGTAGGGCCCAGCAGGAACACTGAGTAAGGACATGGAGGGATATTACAATCCTGTCCCCTCTTCCTCTGTCTTAGTTTCCCAGCCACTATGAAGTGAACACCTGTTTCTATCATGCACTCCTGCCATAAATGGACTATTTTGTCTCAGACCCAAAAGCCCTGAGACTACCCATCTATAGACCAAAACTTCTAAAACTTTGACCCAAAACATACTTTCTTGTTTTAAGTAGATATTTCCCAGTTACATTAATTTTAGTAATAGAAAGCCAACTAACAGTGATACAATTTGGTCTATTTGTTCCTATTGGAAAAAGGGATGAGATACTGTTTACCCAATGAAACATTCATTTTAAATGTCACAGTAAGTAGTGGCACATATATATTCTTAATAAAAAATGAAAGATAATAGCGAATATTTAGTCAATCCAATACAAGGAAGGAAAGGATAAACATAAAGCAACATCATGATTGATAGAAAATAGAAAATAATAAATATCCATGTTTTAGAACAGTGAATACATTGAATTAAATTTGCCTTGTGAGTAGGACTGTGGGTGAACAGTCCAGCTATAAAGGAGATGGAGCACCTCCTGGGAGATACAGATTATATGATTCATGCAGGATTGGAAATATGTAGTACAGTAGAGGGCCCAGCGGGATGGTTCAGTGGTCTAAAGCGCCTGCTTGGGAAAGCTTGGGCAGCTTCAGGGACCGTGGTTCGATCCCCCGCACCACATGCTGGGCCAACCCTGCCCTGTGGAGGGGGGCTGAACCGGCCATAAAAATGAGTGAATAAACAAGCAAAGGTCTGAAACAAAATAAATAAATAAATAATTTTTTTTTTTAAAGTAGTACAGTAGAAATATTAACATCAGGCAAGACAAAAGCTTTAATGCAAAAAGCTTAAAGACATATGAACAGTTTTCAAAACCACAGAGGTAAAAAGTTCTCAATTTATCACCCAATAGTCATGTAAAAATATAAAAATTCTAAGGGGAAATGGGTAAATCCACAAATAAGGGGAAAAATTTAATCCATTTCACTGATAATTAACTAAAAATAGATTTATACCATAATATTAACTTTTAGCTCATGAGTATATTGTAGATCATTCTACCCTATTCTCAAAATAGGGAGAATTGGGGCTGGGGAGATAGCTCCGAGGCACAAGTGCCTGCTGGGCAAGTGCAAGGTCGTGAGTTCGAACCCTGGTCCCACAAAAAAAAAAAAAAAAAAAAAAAAAAATAGGGAGAATTTACAGAAAATGAACTACATCTTAAGCAAATCTCAGTTTTCTAGAACTCTGCATCATACAGGTCATAATCTCTGATCCCATGTAGTGAATGAGAAGTCAGTATTTTAAAAATACTAGGAAAGCATGATGTATTTGAAATGTACAGTCACACTCTCAAATTATTTATGGGACAGAGAAAAAAACTGAAAATGTAAAGTAAATGTAGCAAAGTTAAAAAGTAGAATCTTTTGGCCAAAGACCTAGGATGATAAGCCTTACATTTTGAATGTGTGATGGTCTTTTGCATAAGAATTTTAAAGTAAACCACTAAAAATAGATTTCATTTTCACTGAACTTTGATGATGAAATGTTAGATACAGTGTATTTAAAACCATGAGCATGGGGCCTGGAAGGATGGCTCAGTGGTCTAAAGCACCTGCTTAGAAAAGCTTAGGTGGCTTCAGGGACTGCGGTTCGATCCGCAGCACCACATGCTGCACCAGCCCTGCCCTCAGGGCAGGCTGAGCCGGTCATAAAAATAAATAAATAAACAAACAAAAGTTCTGGAATGAGAAAAAAAAAATAAAATAAAAAAGAAATCAAATAATAACAAATACTGCCAGGGATCTGCAGAAAAAAAAAAGTAATAAAACCATGAGCATAGTGGTATCTGCCACTATTCTGTTATACATTTGTCCTAAGCATTCCAATAAAAGAATGAAAAAGGACTGGGGAATAAGCGCTTGCCTAGTAAGTGCAAGGTCCTGAGTTCATTCACCAGTACCACAAAAAGAAAAAGAAAGAATGAAAAAGAAAGAAGGAAATGCTAGATATAAAATATAGATACCAGACAAAATGACTTATATTGCTGTTATTAATGAGATAATTGTGTCCATAAAAAAGAGAATATGAGAAATAGGATTAAAGAATTGCTTTGTGAGGGCTGGTGAGATAGCTCAGCAGCTTGCCTGCTTAGGCAAATGCAGGGACGGTGGTTGGATCACTGACACTGCAAGCCATGGCAGCCCCAACCATAGGGCAGGCTGAGTAAACCAGAGCCCAGGCACTTAGTGGCACAAGCCTGTAATCCCAGCACTGGGGAGGCTGAAAGGAGGAGGATCACCATGGGTTTGAGTTGTGCAGTGAGACCCTGAAACAACCAAATACAGTTCTTAAAAAAAGCTTGTGAATACACAAATACCTTATACAAATAAATGGTTTCCTATATAGTAGCAAACCAAGTAGAAGATATAATTTTAGGACTGATATAGCTCAGCAGCACAGCACCTGTTTGGTAAGTGTGATTTGTCTGATTCCCCATATATATGATTTCAAAGAGATATTTTTATAGTGATAAAAATGTCTCTGACATGCTATTTAACCTAAAATACACAAGATGTTTAATGAGCTAACAAAACTATAGAAGAAACATACCTAAAAGAAAGATATACTACATTCATGGAACAAAAGTTCAATAAGACAAAGTTGTCACTTTTCCCCATATTAACCCATACTGAAATTTCTTGCCAAATTACTGGAATTTTCCATCAGACCTTGACAAAGAGGTTTGTAACATTAGGATGAAAGTGTAAAATGCCAAGAATGATCAAGGTGACTGATTAAACATCAAAAAGGAAAGGAAAGAGCTGCAAATATAGATCAGTAGCATAAGCGCCTGCCTGGCAAGTGCAAGGTCTCAAGTTTGATCCCCAGTACTGAGAAAAAAAAAAAAAAAAAAGCCAGAAAGTGGATCTTATTAGGCCTCTCTCTCTCTCTCTCTCTCTCTCTCCCTCCCTCCTTCCTTCCTTCTTTTTCTTTTTTTCTTTTTTGTATGTAGTACAGGGTCTACAGGGTCTCACTACATAGATTGGACTCATAGTATCTTTCTGTTTTCAGTCTCTCAAGCATTGGGATTACAGTCTCATTCAGTCTCGGGGCTCAGTATGCCCTGGGGGTGAGGCTGGCACAGTACACGGGGAATTGAACCCTGGTCCCGGTGTCTGCCTAAGCAATAGTATACATTCTTGAATTTAAAAAAAAAAAAAGAAAGGAAGGAAGGAAGGGAGGGAGGGAGGGAGGGAGGGAGGGAGGAAGGAAGACTTTTCATTAAATAGTGCTGAAAAATCAATTTTTCACGGAGGCAGGGCATGAATGGATTATGTTTTTCTCTCACACAAAGTTAAGTTCCAAGAAGTTAAAAATTAAATGCAAAAATGAAAAACTTATAGAAAAGTTTAAATTAGGAAAGAAAGCACAAGTTTTTTTTTTTTTCACATGTTGGAAGTTTTCATTCATGCAATTATCAAACACCAAAACATTGGTACTACTAAAATGATGAAGGAAGGAGTGTACTTACACCATCTGTGAGGCTATACACAAAGCAGTTGCCTTACTAATCATGCCTTTATTCTAACTCTTTAAGTGAATAGGACTGTATTTTATTATTTACATGTCAAAATTTGCATGTTACTGATGCATATGTGGTTAAGTTCAAAGCATTCCTTTTGGCATACTTTTGTTTTATTTAACATAAGATTTTAATCTAATAATTAAATGAAAAGTTATAAACATGAAACATTTATAAAAGGTCTATAATATTATAATTAACTTAGGGAAAACAATCAGAATAAAACACTAGCACATCCACATAAAAATGTACTATTTTGTGACAGAAATAAAAGATAAGTTGTTTAAAACTTAAATGTAAATCAATAGAGTAATATTGCTTTAAGTACAATAAATTCAGAGTGGTATTTTAAAATGTCAAAATTAGTTTTTGAAAACTAAATGACAACCGAATAATGTTTAAGTTAAAACACTGATGAACAGTGCTTGAACTTAATCTTCTCTTTTTATTTTTATTTTTATTATTATTATTATTTTATGTATTTGACTGTTGCAAGGTCTTACTACCTAAGCAGCTCAGACTCCTAGTAATCCTGCTTTCAGCCTCCTAAGCTGGGATTACAGGTGTGTTGTGTGCTGTCACTTCCAGACTCTGACTGGCTCAGCCCTCTGTGGGGCTGGTGCAGCATGTGGCCCTGGGGATCAAGCTGTGGTCCCTGCACCTGTCTTAGCAGGCACTTTAGTACCCTGAGCTATCTCAGCAGCCCTAGACTTAATCTTCATTTCTCTTCCAGCCTGTGTATTCAAAAGTATTGTAGCCTAGAAAATTGACTAAAAATAGAAAAACTCTTGCTCAACCAGAAATATCAATGAAAGTGTATTTTCTAAGGAATTAAGCTCCCAAAACTCTGTTATTTATTCATAATAGAATTTTTCCTCTCTGTAGAACTATTGTGAGGACAATATGCAATGTGTCAACTTTTAAAAAAAGAAAGGGGAAAAAAGTAATGTTTATTGAATGTGGTAATGTTTAACTGTTTGATCAATCTTATATACCTATATCTATTAATCTAAACTGATCTGATGATGAAAATATGTAATATAAATATTATAAAATTTAAACAATAAAAATATTAAATCAGGAAAAAAAGAATTTTTCCTAAAAATGATGCTAGTTAAAGTACATTATATTTGAATAACATTAAGACAATGTAAAAACATGTAGATTACAATATTTCCCAGCTCTCACCAAGTAGCACAGATACAATAACTCTCTAGAATATATTAAAATTACTAGTTGAAAAAATGTTTTTCTAACCTTAGTATAAATTCCCATATAGTCTTCAAATTACACATAATCTGCAAGATCCATGTCTAGTTTAGACTCCTATGTGATCCTATTGAAGATAATTTTTTTGCTAAGTTATTTTAGACCAAGTCAAATCACCTCATCTTTGATAACTGTTATGATGGCTTATGTCTAGTTGTCCCCCCAAGAGCCTCATGCAGTCATGGGGTGGGGACTTCTAGAGTTTGAGACTAACTCATAATCCACTGATATTACGGATCTTTGTGCTACTGGGATTATGCGAGTGTGTACCTTCCCCAGCCTGGATGCAGTAGCCTAAATGCAATTTAAGGGAGAGAGACTTCCTCTCTCTGGTGCTGTTGTTGGCCTGTTGCCATTGCTGCTGTTTCATCACCATGGACTGCTGCTCTCTGCCATGTGCCGCTATGCCTTGGAGCCAGCCAAATATGAACTGAAACCTCCAGTAACTGTGAGCTAAATAAACCTTTCCTTCCTTCATTTGGGTGTCGGGTATTTGTCCCAACAACTAGAGAAGAATAAATGAGACAATGACTTTCTTTGATTTTTCTTTTTTCTTTTTTTAAAATGGCAGAATTAACATTTTGTAGTCATTTATAATCAGATGGCAGTTGGGTATACAGTTTCCATACTTATTTTTTGTACATTAAAAAAAATTAAAACTTTTAAACAGCTGATAGTTATGTTCTTTAGAAAACACAGACTAAATCATTAATGGTGGCTTCAAGCTTCTCCTTACTAGCATCAGAAAACTCACTCACTTTCTTCCCCTTTTTAAAAAACTGTAAGGTTGGCATGCACTTGACTTCACAATCTGCAGCAACACCCTGACAGTCATCCACACCTACTTCAGGGAACAACACGTTGGAATATTTTTCAGACAGGGAATGAAAGAAAGGCTTGATCATTTTGCAAGGCCCACACCACAAGACTAAGAAATAAACTACTACAAGTTCATCTCCTGCAGCAGCCAGGGCTTCCTGAAAGGCTTCTTTGCTGCCCCACGCTGGCTGCTGGGGACCTGATGAGCTACTGAAGCAAACAATGGAAGTGGATGGAAGCTGTGGGATGTAGCTCAGACTCTTTGATTTTTCATTTGCCTGAATGCTTTAAGCAATGCAAATGTGCAGTGGAGAAGCTATGGAATTTTAAGTTCAATTTTTCAGTGTGTCAGTGTATTTTATAAAATATGGTTGCCAAGGTTTTACTTTTCAAAAATGTTCCCAAAATGAACAACACCTTGAAACCATGAAGCAAGGGTAAAAATAGCAGGTCTGTGGTCATTAGAAGATATGAAGACTTCAATAATTTATTATGAATAAAAATACATGCATATATATACATATATATATATATATACATATACACATACACACACACACACACACATACTTCCTTCATAGAAATGACTTTTATTACATTGTCCTACACTTTTTTATTTTGAGGGGGTACTGGGGCTCCAACTCATGACCTTATACTTGCCAAGCAGGCACTGTGCCACTGAGCTATATCTCCAGCTCCCATTGCCCTAAATTTAACACTATATTTGAATGAAATAGCATGATCTGGGCATTAACAGTGTTTGATTAAAATAAATTAATTTCAGAAATTAATTAAGGCATGAAAATCATGTAAAAGTAGTGACTTTAAACTGGCTACTTCTTTTTTTTTTAATATAAAGCAACCCTTTCAGTGGACCAGTTCTCTCCAATTTATGCATAGATTATTTGACAGAGCAGTTGAAATATCCCACACCACTTTGCACAGTGGAAATGCAAAACCCAAAGAATTCATATTTTCAAAACTGTTAACACCTTCTCAAGTTTCAATAATTCATTCAACTTCTGTAGAAAAACATAGGCTGTATTTTTCTTACTGTTAATTATTTATGTGGCTCATTTTTACAAATAGGTTCTCAATATCTAATAGCTAGCAAGAATTTCACTACTCAAAGCATTTTCTTCAGGTCTTTTCATATTAACCAATGTCATTGCCATAATTTATCCTATGGGTATGAATTGCCCTTAGATTTTTAATACTTATATCCAGGAGAAGAGCTATCTTTTTTGTATCAGCACCATGTTTTTTTAAAACTCTGCATCATTTCTAATGTTTTCTGGTTTTTTAAAATTTTCTTTAAAATAAAAACTAGAACCAAATTTTAAAACATTCATACTGTCTTTAGAATAAAAACTAGGGCTGGGTAGATAGCTTAGAATAGAATAAGCACTTGCGTGGCAAGTGCAGGGTCCTGAATTCAATCCCTAGTACCACAATAAATAAATAAATAAATAAATAAATAAATAAATAAATAAATAAGGGCTGGGGAGATAGCTCCATGGCACAAGTACCTGCCTGGCAAGTGCAAGGTCGTGAGTTTGAAACCCAGTCCTGCAAAAATACATACATACATACATACTAAATAAATAAATAAATAAATAAATAAATAAATAAAAGCTTTAAAAGTCTTGAAAACATTTTTCAAAACTTAAAGATTGCTTCAGTTCCTAGGTTTAAGGCACTCTGCACATTTATATACCTGTTAAAGGTCATGCTGTAATATTAGGTGACAGCTAAGAAAAACAATCTGATGATGACAGCATAAGGGTCACACATGGATAAATATGATTAGAATATAATTGCTACACTAAGCAGAATAAGCATAGCATTATAACAAAGATGATTTAAACAAAGTCAGGTCCCACTCTTCTTCTACTTCTGTTTTTTAGCAGTATTTATTGATGTAAGTGGATAGTCTTGTGGAGAAGAAAAAAAGACTATTACCACCTATTTCTGATTTTAAACATTTACATTGTTATATATTATACATAAGACTAAAGGAGTACTTTATAAATTTTGTCATTTACATAAATGTGTAATATCACCAACTAGGTCACTGCGTAGGGGAGGACAAAGAGATGCAGATCAAAATTTGTGTGAAACAATGACTTTTACAAAGGCCAGCATTAGCTTTATATAAATACACTACAAGGTAACTACCAGCCAACATCCCTTATGAATATTGATACAAAAATTCTCAAAAAAGATACTATAGTAACCAAATTTAACAGCATATTAAAAGGATTATAAGTCATGATTAAGTGAAACAACCCTAGAAAGCAAAAGGATTCAGTGTATGAAAATAAGCCAATCAATGTAATATATCACATTAACAAGAGGAAAACATCATTTCAGATGATAGAAGAAAAATACTTGACAGACTTCAACATCCTTTTATGATTAAAAAAAACCCCTCAACTCACTGGCTAGACAAAACAACTTCACCCTAATAAAGGCAATAGATAAATAAACTATAATTTAAAAATCATAATAATGAAAGACTGAAAGCTCTTTCTCTAAGATCAGGAATAAAGAAAGGAAGGCTGCTTTTGCTTCTTCTATTCAATAGAACTATGAAATCCATGGCCAAGGTAATTGAGGTGGGGAGGGAGGGAAGACTCCAGATTGGAAAGGAAGAAATAAAGTTGTTCCTGTTGACAGACGACATGATTTTGTACGTAGAAAATTGTAAAGGATTCACATACAAAAACAAAAGAGCTAGTAAGCCAGTGCAGGCAAGTTGCAACATCACAAAATCAGCATGTAAACATCAGTGGCAATATATACACCAGCAATGAATAAAGAAAAAATGAGAAGATAATTTCATTTTTACTAACACTCTCCTTCCTGTCACAAAGGGAATAATTTTAACCGAGGAGGTGGAAAACTTCTCAGCTGGAAACTACAAAAAATTACTGAAAGATATTAAGGCACAAATAAGTGGGGAAAAATCCAACTTATGAATTGGAAGACTTGATATTTTTAAAATGTTAATATTACCAAAACAGTCTATAGAATCAATATGTCATTTATATTCTAATGATTTTGCAGCAACAAAAAAAATTGAACCTAAAATTCATAATATTAAGTGAAATAAATCAGACAAGTGGTGTGCATGGTTTCCATTACATAAAAAACCCAAGTATAAATACAGAGCAAAATAAAAAATTAATAGTAGTAGACAGGGAGATAGAACCTTTATAAAAGTGAAGGGAACTAAGGGATGGGGGGAGTTTGGAAGGGGAGGGAGAGGGGATTAAAAATAATTAAAATGTGCTATGTACAATAAATGTAATCATTATGTACTACAAACATACAAATTAAAAAAAAATCTTAATGTTAAAAGTTTATTGAGAAATAGAAATAAATAGTTCAAATGGAATAGGAATTAAGGAGGGGGAAAGGGTGCAAGGAAGGAGGGGAAAGATAAAATGAGAAAAAGAGGATAAAATTGAAACAAGCTTTCGTAAGTGGAAAAAAAAAAAAGGGTTGAAGTGAGGGGAAGGGAATGAGAAAAAGAGGAATAAACAAGTATTATATACAGGTACAAATTCCTTAAGATGAATGTGATCATTATATGTATCTAACATGTATCAATAAAAATAATTTTAAAAAATTAAAAATTTTTGCTTTCTGCTGCTGACTGCCATAGAGGAAGCATCGTCAGTCTCTCTTCTGACTGCCATCATGTTTAAGTCAGAGTCTCCCAAGGAGCCTGAACATCTATGGAAGCTCTTCATTGGAGAGCTGAGCTTTGAAGCAACTGATGAGAGTCTGAGGAGCCATTCTGAGCAATGGGGAACACTCACAGACTGCGTGGTAGTGAGAGACCCACACACCAAGCGTTCCAGGGGCTTTGGGTTTGTCACTTGTTCCACTGTGGAGGAGGTGGATGCAGCCATGAATGCAAGGCCGCACTAAGTGGACGAAAGAGTTGTGGAACCAAAGAGAGCTGTCTCAAGAGAAGATTCTCAAAGACAAGATGCACATTTAATGGTGAAGATTTTTATTGGTGGTACTGAAGAGGACACTGAAGAATACCACCTACAAGATTATTGTGAACAATATGGAAAAATCAAAGTGATTGAAATTATGACCGACTGTGGCAGTGGAAAGAAGAGGGGCTTTGCTTTTGTAACCTTTGATGACCTTGATTCTGTGGATAAGAATTGTCATTCAAAAATACCACAATGTGAATGGCTACAACTGTGAAGTGAGGACAGCCTTGTGGAAGTAGGAGATGGCTAATACTTCATCTAGCCAAGTAGGTAGGCATGGTTTTGGAAATTTTAGTGGTAATCATGGAGATGGTTTTGGTGGCAATGACAATTTTGGTGGTGGAGGAAACTTCAGTGGTTGAGATGGCATTAGTGGCAGCTGTGATGGGGGTGGATATGGTGGCAATGGAGATGGCTACAATGGTTTTGGTAATGATAAAAGCAGTTAAGGAGATGGTCGAATGAATAATTCAGCTATGATGAATTTGGCAATTACAACAGTCAGCCTTCAAAGTTTGGACCCATGAAGGGAGAAAATTTCGGAGGCAGAAGCTCTGGGTTCTATGGTGGTGGAGGCCAATATTTCACCAAACTATGAAATCAAGGTGGCTATGATGGCTCCAGCAGCAGCAGTAGCTATGGCAGCGTCAGAAGGTTTTAAACACTGCCAGGAAACAGAGCTTAGCAGGAGAGGCAAGCCAGAGAAGTGACAGAGAAGCTACAGGTTAAAACAAATTTGTGAATTCAGCAAAGCACAGTGGTGGCAGGGCCTAGCTGCTACAAAGAAGACATGTTTCAGATAATACTCATGTGTATGAGCAAAAACTCGAAGACTGTATTTGTGATTAATTGGATAACAGGTTATTTTAGTTCTATTCTGTGGAAAGTGTAAAGCATTCAAACAAAGGGTTTTAATGCTGTTGATTGCTAAATGTGATAGTCTGATCATTACGCTGAATAAATGTGTCTTTTTTTAAATATGCTATCTAAAGTTAGTGTACTCTGAAGCCATCTTGATTAACATCCCCAACAATGTGAAGTTAGAATCCCTTCAGGGTGATACCAAGTTCCATTCAAAATTTCTTTATAATTTTTGGTTAAAATAGTCATTGTCAGGGCTGTCCAAATAGCACAGCAGATTAAAGTGCCAACAAGCAGGTACAGGGGCTGGGGGTTCAATCTCCAGGGCTGCCATGCTGGCTGCCCCACCCCACACCCCCAACCCCCCACCCTCCCCACCCTGGGTGGTCTGAGATGGCAGTTGAGACTGGGCCTGGTGGTGTGCACCTGTAATTTCATCTTTTGGGAGGTTGTAAACAGGCAGATAGATCACTATGAGTCCTATCTATTACTGAGACCCTGAACACTCTGTAGACCCTTCCCTAAAATACAAAAATAATTAAATTAAATTAAATTAAATTAAATTAAATTAAAAAGTTATTGTCTTCAGAAACCTTGGTGTAGTTGAACTTACAATTACTGTTGTGACCTCTGAAAAAGTTACCCAAGCAGTCAGCTACTTGGCTATAAAAATGATTGTTGGCACATCCTATACATCTAAATTGAATAATAGTACCAGATACAATGATACATGGGATTGAAGCTGTGTATTATCTGTTATCACATGTAATCAATAAATGACTTAATTCCATTTTAAAAAGTAAAAAAGAATCAAATAAAAAGATTGCGAAAATAAGTACAATTTACAACTTCCCAAATAGCTAAATTCGTTGTGTAAAACAATGGTATTGATGATCTCTCGTTTCTGTTTTAAAACTTACTACAAATCTATGATGGTCAAAGCAGAGTTATTCTGAAGTAAAGCTAGAAATGGAGTAATGGAAAAAAAGTTATACAGAAACAAACTTTCGTATATGTATGTGATCAAATGATTTGGACAAATATGACAAGACCTAACAGTGGGGAGTGAAAATCTTGGGAAAGCTATATACTACATCTGCCTGCCAACAAATGAAAGTAGATCTTCACTTTATGTCATATACAAAAAATAACTAAAAATGAATCAAAAGCCTACATGTATGATATAGAACTATAAAACTGTAAACACGGAAAAAATTTATGATATTGAAACATTTGATTATGATTACTCGGATATTATATAAAATGGTTATTTGGATAGTGTATAAAAAAGCACATACAACAAAAAATAAATTAAACTTCATTTGAATGAAAAACTTTATGTATTAAAAGATACTCTTGGGGCTGGGGATATAGCTCATTGACACGGTGTCTGCCTGGCAAGTGCAAGGCCCTAAGTTCAATCCCTGGCAATTACCTCCTCCCCTACACGCACACACAAATAAATAAGAGATACTCTTAATAGAAGGAAAGTAGAATCAACAAAATGGAAAAACCTTTTCCAAATCATACATTTAATAAGCAGTTAGTGGGGGCTGGGGAGATAGCTCCGAGGCACAAGTGCCTGCTGGGCAAGTGCAAGGTCGTGAGTTCGAACCCTAGTCCCACACACACAAAAATAAATAAATAATAAGCAGTTAGTACCCAGGATATATAAAGAACTCCTATAGCCCAACAATAATAAAAGTAGGCACAAGACTTGCATAGGCATTTCTCCAAAGATAATATTCAGCTGGCTAATGAGAACATGAAACAGATTCAATATATCTAATTATCAGGGAAATGCAATTCACAAATCACAAATCACAATGAGATACCCCACTTTATTCAGGATATTAGTTTGCAAAACCCCCAGAGCTGGAAATTGTGGCACATTACTTGGGAGACAATGTAGCAGGATTGTGAGTTGAAGGTCAACCTAGACTATAGAATCCCTACCTAAGCTACAGAGTAAAATCCAGTCTCAGAATAATGAGGACAACAAAAAAACCAGGAAATCAAGCCTTGGGGAGGATGTAGAGAAATTGGTACCAACTACTCCTGGCAAAAGTATAAAATGTTACAGATATTCATACACCCATGAATGTAGCAATATTATTTATAATATTCAAAAGGTAGAAAGCAATCTACTCCTGGTTGAACAGAAGAATGTCAGCTCCCCTCAGGCACAAACTGTACAGCGTGGCAATTGAAATCACAGCCAACTATTTGAAAATTTTAAAAATGTATTTTAAAATAGAGTGAGTAAATATCCACAAATAGCTAAACCTAGTTTTGAAAAAACAGATATAACCAAATATTTGAAAGGACATAGGAAAACAGTATGTGTACTCCTAGCCAGAGCAGGCTACTACAGCTAGTCAAATTCAGTACTTAACAATTTAAATATGTATGCATCTGATGAATCAGCCTGCCCTTACCTGACATACAGTAGAAAATTTCAGACAAACTATATATTAGGTAGTTAATGAAGCACTGTTTGGGATAACAGTGTAATAAAGAAATCTTGGTGTACACTGGAGCAGCATGTGAATAAAATGTGGAAACTGTGTATTATAAAGTACTCTCTGGAAGCTTGAGGTAACAAACCAGATGTCCACAATGTAATATTAACATATCTTCAAGATATAGTGCTAAGTAGGAAAGTAAAATATCTACATATTTAGTAGTACGGCTAGTCAAATATAAAATGCCATAGTTTATAAGACATTCCTTAGAGAGGCAGATCACCTGTTCTGAGGAATGCATTGTTAGACAATTTTGTCATTTTTTGAACACCATAGAGTGTACTTAGACAAACTAAGATATCATGATGTCACAAGGTGATATAATCTTATAGGACTATCATGCTATATGCAGTCCATTGTGCATAGTGCACCACTATACTTTTTCATACGTCAAACTCAGAACAATTATATATATGAAAAAGAGATAAGGTCAAAGAGGAATGGGAATAGAAAATGAAATGAAAAGGGAATAAAGTGATGGGGTGATACAAAATGAAGAACAAAATTAGCTCAATTTTCTCCCCTATGATCAACTGAAAATATTAGTAAGATGTCGTCTTCATACCCACTGGATATATATAATAGAGGGAAATGGCATAAGACAGAGGTAATGATTTAGTGAAAATACTACTGATTGATATAAGCCAAATTGGATGTAGTCAGAGACTACTGTAAGGAATTCTGGACAGAATCTGGAATTTTGGAAAACACAATTTTTAGCTGGCATTCAAGAATAGTTATATTTGGATGTAAAAGTAAGATAAAATGTTATTCTACAGAAACTTGTGAAAAGTCAGAAAATAGGTAAGTTTTCTAGCAACTGTGGAAAATGGTGATTAAATTGTATTGGTGTATTTGCTGCACGAAATGTATGAGTGAGAGAGTACTCAGAGGATCTTCAAGGTGAGGCTGAGAACCCAGTTATTCCACTGGCATTGGATGTTTTATGGCTGGGCAATGATAGCCAAGGACCCAAGGTCATGATAGATGCTCCCAGGATGGCTGCTGATCTGAGCTGCCAAGACCACTTGATTAACATCTTGTACTTTAAGGATGCAAGCAGGGCTCTCACATTTCCTTGAACTTCCATTTGACTAATAGAGCAGATGTGAAGTACTTCTAAGCAATATTGAAAAAAATCTGGAAAAATCTCTGGAGTCTAAAATTAATCTTTGTGCATTCTTGGGTTCTTGTTGCTCTGGCAGCTTCATGAAGTTTCTGTTCAAATTCCCCCTAAAGACATTATAACCTTTACGTTATGCCTTTAGGTTTGCAAATTCAATACCTCCTTTGTACAGTAAGGATGGAGACCCAACTTTGAGCTAAGTCTAGCTAGTAGACCTGTTTTTGCTCCATCTGGTCATAGTAGGGCACTAGATAAGAAAGAGCTCAGCTGGCCAGATAGCTCAGTGGACTACAGTGCCTGTTTATGTGGAGTGCAGTGGCCTGGATTTGATCCCCAGCTTGCTGTGCTGGCTTCGCCCCCAAAGCCCACTGAGACAGCGAGTAAGACTGGAGGTGGTGGTGAACACCTGTCATCACAGAACTTGGGAGGCTGAAAATAGAAGGATCACTACAAGTCCAGTCTGTGTAGTGAGACCCTGTAGACCCTGTACTGA
>PVJA010033759.1:0-23058 GCA_004027025.1 Myocastor coypus | reverse complement strand
CTGAATCCAATCAAGGCGTTTTCCTTGCTCCTCTTCACTTTTGCTAAGAGCTGAGGTCTCGCGATGCCGCGGGACAGTGACCGCTTCCCGCGCAGGCTTTTTGTCCGAATAGACACACAGACTTAGAGACCACTGAGTCCTTCCATAGTTTGGTGAGGAGCAATTCCCAGTCTGTGCTCCCCCTTGTTCTCTCCTCCTCTGCAGACAGGTGCTGCAAGCGCTTCCGCGGGACGGGGCTTCCGAGCTAAATCTGAGAATCGGGGGCAGCAGGGTCCGTGCAGGGGCTGCTGGGAAAGGCTGGCGCTGCAGACCTGGAGCCTCGCGTTTCGCTCTTGGTGCTTGTCCGGTTCCCCGCTTTCCCAGCTCTCCTTGCACCCGCGCTGCAGGCCGCGTCCCGGGAATCACCTGAGGGCCGCAGCATCAGGCAGAGCCGCGGGCCTCTGCACCTCGTCCCTCCTGTCCACCCAGGAGCCCGGGAGCCCCAGCGACAGTCACCTGGCCGCCAGCCGCAGCCCTAGGCCCAGCTCACGCCGCTGCCCGCGCGCCCATGTCTGTGCTCTCTTCAGGACACTCCTGAAAACCTAGAAGTGATGGACGTCATTTCAAGACAAATTTTATTCAGCTCCAGGTATCACCGAGACTGCCGGTTCTTCGGGACGCAGCACCTAAGTGGTAACAGGATGGTTCCCTTTCGTTTCCAGAGCAAGAGGTCCCAGGGTACAGGGCGTCCTTGGCACGTGGCGACCTGGAGACACAGGGCCTTTGGGGGTCCTGTCCCTGAGATGGAAGCCTGTGCAGACGGCGTTAGCGTCCTGTGAATGGGGGCGGGCCCTGGTGGGCTCCCTCTGTCCTCCTGCCTTGCAGACACCCACGAAGCTCCTCACAGGACGCAGCTCCGCAGCACAGGGCAGGGCCCTGCCGCTGCGGTCTTGGAATCGCAGGCTTCCAGGGTGTGAACCAGTCATCTGCAGATGACCGGCCTTCAGGTGCTTTACCACAGTGGAGCTACAAGGAGTGCCCCTGAAGAGCGTGGACACCGCAGGCCTGGCCGCGGTCAGCCCAGGCGTGGCCCAAGCCCTCCTGCGATGCTGCTCCCAGGCCGTCTCTCTGGGTCCCGCTCTTCCTTCCCGCAGATCACTGGGAGCCTCTCGGCCTACCTCCTTTTGGCTCTGTGTCACCACCTGGTTGCAGCTGACAACCAGGGGAGAGTCTGCCCTAGCACAAAGGGAATGAAACAAGCTGGAAGGAAAATTAGAAAGCAGGAAGCCGGAGGAAGGTAGCGCTCCTGGAGAGGGACCCCGCGCGGTAAAGCGAAGCACAGCCGGGTCTTGATTGTGAAGGGAAATCAATTTAGCAAGTATTGACTGGGAAGAGCGTAATTGCTCATAAAATTAATTTATGGATGGCTTTATTTGATGTCTAGAAGCAGGAATACAGATGAACCAGCGCTGATGTCTACGAATTTCCATGGCTAGCCAAGAGCAGGTAACTGACAGGGACAGAAAATTGAAATAGACGAGCAGCTAGAGGTTTTCTCTCTGGCCATGTCCTCTCCTAGTGTATAAGCAGTGGACAGTTGTAACAGCTCAAAAGTATGGTTATAGACAGGTTTAAAATTACAAAAATGCCCATGTAAATTGAATTGTATTTCTAGACCTTCTAGTGACTGATGTGTCTTAAAATTGATATAGGTGCATGTGAGATTCTGAATAAAATGAAAGGATATGATGTCTTCTGGAAAGCTTATACAATAAATAATTTGAAGCCTGTTAAGTCCTCACAAGCTGTCAAAGCAGCCTCTTCCTGCTAAGATGGCTGAAATTTAGGGTCATCGTGAAGGCAGAGAGGCAGGAGAGTGACAGCACAGGAGGATGCGGAACGAGCGGGGCGTGTGTGTGTGTGTGTGTGTGTGTGTGTGTGTGTGTGTGTGCACGTGTGTGTGTGCATGTGGGAGTAGGCTGGTGTGTGCTGCTGCTCTTCATCTCTATAAAATATTTCATAATAGCAGGTCTAGGGGAATAAGAAAAAAATAGAAAAATCCTCCATCATATATATGATATTATGCTATTTTTATTTTTTGCAATTTTCACAATAAAAGCTTGAAACCTGTATAGTGCTTACAATGGTGCCCCGTCATAGGACATAGTCTACGTTACAAGATAGTGAAGCAAGATGTCTTCATACATTGAATATTTTTAAATTTTAGCATTCTGAATAGTGTTCAGAAAATGAAAAAAAAATCAAAGCTTACTGCTTCAGTTACTTTCCCTCATTGCTGGGACAAAATACCTAACACCCAAAATTAGAAAAGGAAAGGTTTATTTAGCACACAGTTTGTGGGGTTTAGGTCCACACTGGCTGGCCTGGAGACAGAGCACCACAGGGCAGAGGGCAGCAGCTCCCGGTGGCAGAAAACAGCAAGAGAGTGATGGCGAGAGGGAGGAGCGCTTAGCAGCAGCACTAGCCAGCCACCGTCTCTCCCTTCCTTCTCCTGCCTGCACCCTGTCCGCCCCAGTGCACGCACAGTACTCGCACCAAAGTTCCAACCTTGCATCATGAATTAATCACCATCCTAGAACCACGCCCCAGTGACTGCACGAGGCAGGGGGAACAGTTACACACAAACCGTAACATATGCCATGCAGAGCCCCCAAACGAACCAAGGAGATGTGAGCTACAGCGTGAGGTGACATAATTGTGCACAGGAAACCTAGAAATGAAACAGCCAGGGCCCAGTGTGGAGGGGGCTTTCTCTTGGCAGTTACCCAGAAAGGATGCAATTTCCCATTTTCCCTCTGAGAGGGAGCTTCTGCCCCCTTGTTGGGACAGCACCCTCGACAGGGGAGGCCCCTCAGAGACCCTGCCTAGTGGAAGTGGGCTGAAAAATGCAGTCTTTCAAGGTCCTCGGGATCTTTCTAGGTTCAAAAACACATTTAGATTTGCAGACTCCATGGCCTGGAGCAGCAAGGACAGACCCTTGGAAACCATACTGTAATGACGCGGAAGCCCACCGACCCTGTCCGTCTCCTTTGGTGAAGAGTGTGCTGCTCACCACCCACAACAGCTTCAGCTAGGAAAGTGCTCATACAGGCGAAGGCTGTGCTGAGCCAGACTCACACACTGAAGCCTGAGTTTCTGTGCTTGCGAACTGTGCCACGGCTGGAACGAGCCACTTGAGAGCATCAACTGAAAGGAGCGGTTGCAGTGGCTCAAGGCCAGAAAGGGTCAGTTGCTGCCCAGCCCCGTCACTCAGAGGTGTGCTGCCTCACCTGGACGTCTCTCAGGCTATCAAAGCTCACGAACCCTCACAGGAGCTCATTAGGCAGGTAACAAAACGAGGCCATGGACATGAGTCCTCACTGGGGTAGGTTTTCCCGTGAGAACAGGCTGTGGCAGGAACTTTACTCTTTGCTGCCTTGTGCTAGCCTGGAGGCTGACCTCCATGGGCCAACAAGGCAGCGCTGGTCAGGGTCCCGCTGTCCAGCACCTTGGGGCTGCAATCCCAACCTCCAGATGGTGAGGAACAGGGATGTGTTTTTCAACAGGGCAGTCCACGACCTGCCCTGTCAGCGGCCTAAGCTGACAACTGGATTGAATTTAGAAACCTTAAATTGGAGTATTCAGTCATATTTTTACAATTTCTTTTTATTTCTTCACTTTAGTACACACACACACACACACACACACACACACACACACACACACAGGGTTTAAATCCAGATTCTGCTCTGGACTCCCTCTCTAGCTCTGGACAGGTAAGTTCACTATTGCAATGTATCGAATTCTTCATAGAAACCAAACAAAACAAGCATTAAATAGCACAGAGAACCGCCGGGCATGGTGGTGCACGCCTGTAATCCCAGCACTTGGGAGGCTGAGGCAGGGGGATCAGTGAGAGTTCGAGACCAGCCTGGGCTACAAAAGTGAGCTCAAGGCCAGCCTGAACTGCATAGTGAGACCCTGTCTCAAAAAAAAAAAAAAAAAAAAAAAAAAAAAAAAAAAAAAAAAAAAAAAAAAAAAAAAAAAAAAAAAAAAAAAAACAAGAAAAAAATAAATAGCACAGAGACGCAGATGGCTGTTGGAGAGCTCAGGTTAGGATTTGCTGTGCCAGTTCGTGCAATAACGATTTAAATATGAAAGCCAGTCCGTTGGCTGACTTTATGGAATTTGATTTTCCTAACTAGGTCCTCACAAAGCACGTGTGACTCGTCTTCGATTTCTCCAGGTTTTTAATTGCACACTGTAAGTAGTAGAATTGTTTATGTATTTTAAGTTTCGCATAGGTTTTTTAAGGAAAATGTTGAAGAATGAAATGATTTGGGAACAACGCATTTAAAAATATTCATTAACTCTGGGCTTGGTACGATCCCAGCTCCTCGCACAACTGGAGCAGAAGAGTGCAGTGAGGAGGCCTCTGTGTGCATGACCCCAGGAGGCCGTGTCTCAAAATTGAAAAAAAAAAAGAAAGGGCTTGTGACATAGTTCAGTAGTCTCTGCTCTCAGTCTCCTGCACTGAAAAAAAAAAAAAAAAGAAACACACAGACATTTGAATTCCTATTTCTCCCTCTAAGTATTTGGGCATATTTATATTTTATAAGTACACAGATGTAGAAGCATGTGTTCCTCACATAGCCAACAAGTTATTTATTTATTTGGATCCTCCTGTTTCAGTTCCCCCCTAGTGCTAGAATTACAGGCGTGTTCCACCACGCCCGGACTCCATCATGGGCTTAGTGTGCCCTGGGGCTGGACTATGTTTTCATATTTAGATATGTGATTTCTTTATAGATAATACTTTCCCTGAGTTCAGCGGGTAGGTGAGGAGAAGAGAAACTGAGAAACTCCCTGGGTCTCCTGGCAACAGAGCGGTGAGCTCGCTAGGAGTCGGCTCTCTTCATTTGCCAACCTGGTGTGCTACTTGCAAACTCATGATAATTACAGAGTTAAATTTAAGTGCTAAATAATAATAGGCAAGTAAAAACTATGATTTTTATTAGATCCAACATAAATAATTATGATGGACTTGTAACTGACTTCATAGGAAGATGAAAAGTGTGATTGTGAGCATCTAGCTCCTAACAAACCAGCAAAATTATTTAAAAATTTGTTTAGATTCTTCACTCAAATTCCTATTATTATTATTAATTATTATTATTTGTGCAGGGTCTCACTATGCAGCTCAGACTCATAGTGATCCTCCTGTTTCCTGCCTCCCAAGTGCTGGGATTACAGGCACACGCCACTATGCCCAGACTCCACAGACAGCTCAGTGCACCCAAAAGCAGGGCCGGCGAAGCATGTGGAGCCGGGGATCAAACATTGTCTGAGTATGGCGGGGTCGTGTGCACATTTTATCCCTCAGGAGGCTGAGGCAGGAGGATCCTCTAAGTTTGAGGCCACCTCAGGATGCTAGGTGAGCTCAAGGACAGGCAGAACAGCATCATAAAATCCTGTTTCAAAAAGACAATAAATATAAATAAGTTAAGAACTATTAAAGTATATTAGTAAAAGTGTCCTATTATTTATCTGTGCTTATTTGTCATAATTTTGCTATTGCAAATATTTTTTTAAAAATTTAACCCCATTCTTAAATACT
Organism: Myocastor coypus; assembly: GCA_004027025.1. Classification (NCBI taxonomy): domain Eukaryota; kingdom Metazoa; phylum Chordata; class Mammalia; order Rodentia; family Myocastoridae; genus Myocastor; species Myocastor coypus. The sequence continues at coordinate 17,462 of PVJA010033759.1, read as the reverse complement.
TGTATAGTTTCCTTGGATTATTTTAATTTGAACATCTAAGCAAGCGCTAACTTCATCAACAGCTATTTCAAAATATAGCTCAAAGAGCGCCTTAAGTCTTAAACAACTGCAGTGTCTGCTTCTCACCTAAAAAAAAAAAAAAAAAAGCATATCCTGAATATTATTACATTATCTTCAAGTTTTTAGAATTTTATTTTATTTTTTGTTTCAGAACTTTTGTTTGTTTGTTTATTTATTTTTATGGCGGGCTCAACCTGCCCTGAGGGCAGGGCTGGTGCAGCATGGGTGCTGGGGATCAAACCGCGGTCCCTGCTGCCACCTAAGCTTTCCTAAGCAGGCACTTTAGACCACTGAGCCATCCTGCCAGGCTCATTCAAGTTTTTAAAAATTCATATTTTTTGTAATATTTTTGACTGAGGAAATTAAATGAGGAGTGTGCAGTCCTGCCTCGATTCGCCGTGCCTCTGTTGCCCAGAAGTTTGGTTTTCACACAGAGGCACTGCTCTGCTTCGGTCTGGGAAATCAGGCTGGTGAGGAACTTGGCTGCAGGCAGATGGCCCCTGTACTGCCGTGGCTGCCCCAGAATTAAATATGAGGTAGACATCTGAACTGAGCTGCCATTGTCTATAGAAACTGGCCCATGTGGCCATCATGGGCATTTTCTCAAGGCCCAAACACGGTGATGCACTGTCACGACTAGAAGGGAGTTTCCTTAGACTCAGTTCTGCCCAGGGTCTGAGATCCTCAAGGTAGACATAGCAGGGACTGGGCGGGAGAGCTGCTCCCACCATGGCCGACAGGAAGAGACGAAAGAAAGGACCAGTATGGGAGGTCCTGGCCCAGGGACCCAGCAGCTGTGCCAGGCCCTGCCGCCTGACAGCAAGCGCGGTACCATGACCCCTGTAATCCAGTTATCTTCCAGAACCTCACCTCTGAACTCGAGACTCCTTTGGGAAACACGTGGACCTAAGCCACACCCACATCCTTCCCATCATGCACAGAAAAAGTTTCCTTGCCATCTGTACACCCAGGGTACGCCCTTTATTTATTTATTTACTTATTTATTTTTTTGCGGGACTGGGGTTCGAACTCATGCCCCTGCACTTGCTAGGCAGGCGCTTGTGCCCCAGAGCTATCTCCCCGGCCCCACCTCGGAGCACTTTTGTCCTCGCCTTCTTACCGTTTTCTGCAGCAGTTCGGGAGTTCTCCATCCTGAGTATCTTAAGCTGAGCTGTCACAGCTGCACCTGAATGAAATGAAAATGTCAAACTTTCACTGTCATTTCGTGGTTGGAGAAAAAGCACCTGTAATCCACGTGGAGACACCTATGAGAGGACAGGTGCACAAGCTGACTTCCACAGCCGCGTCAGAACGCGGAGGACTGACGGGCAGTGCATCCGAAGCAAGGGGAGGCTGGTGTGGAGTGGATGGGGAATGGAGATGATGCATGTGATCATAGGACGCTTTTAAAAATGTGAACGTTCACCATGTTTGAGATCTTACCGTGCTTTCGTTTCTCTGGAAGTAATATTTGAACAGGAAAATCAAGATAAACGTTGCCTCCCCTTTCTTGTTTTGACTGTGATGTCTAGTAGATATTCACTACCTGAGAAAGACTTGGGCTGTAGGTGCACAGGAGTGTCTGCGCAACTTGTATCTTTAGAAACTCATTAATTTTAACAAGCACGGTAATGTGCAGGGCACCACAGTGACTTTCGCTGGTCTCATACGTACGCTAGTGCTGGTCAGTGGAAATTTCCTACGCTCAGCAAATGTGTCCTCTGGCCTCTCCTGACCACCTGCTTGCTCTTCTGAGGGGCCACAGGCGCCTGCCATATTCAGCCCCAGTCCCCAGGGGACCTCTGTCCTTCCTGTCAGCAGCCCCAGTGGGGTTCAGCGAAAAGAAGCGGCTCTGAAAGCCCTAAGTGAGGAGCCGTGAACGCACTTCGGTAAGCTGCCCCTTATCCCTAGCATGTGTCGGCACAGAGCTCCAAGGGACTTCAAACACTGAATAAAACCCGAAAGCAGTGTGTGCTCGCTCTGTGCTGTTGTGACTCGTAAGCAAACACCTGTTGTGAAGAAGCGTGCTAGAATATGTAAGAATTGAAATCACTCATAAATTCGATGAGGAAAATTGGCACAATGTGGACTTGACATTCATATATTTTCATTTGAAAGGCCAGTCAAGTAGCTCAGCAGGTTCAAGTGCCTGCCAGCAGGCACAGGTGCTGGGGTTTCGTTTCCAGGCCTGCCATGCCAACCCTGTCCCCCGGAGCATGCTGAGACAGCAATTGAGAGTGGTCATAGTGGCACGCGCCTGGAATCCCAGCTCTTGGGAGGCTGTAAACAGGTCGATCACTATGAGTTCGATCGAGTAGTGAGACCTGAACGCCCTATAGATCCTTCCCTAAAAAAAAAAACCAAAATAAATAAATAAGATATTTTAATTTGAATCAAAATTTTGGGCATCTATTTTTCTGTAGCCAATTCAGCAATGGTTTCCCGACAGGAGCTTGAGGAGGGTCCAGCACTCCGCAGGCCCGAGGCAAGACCGTGCTAAAGCCCGTCTCTCCAGAGAGAACGTTCTCATCCTCCGCGAGGGCTCAGGACTCAAGGATTTATGAGTGGCTGCTCCTTCTCTTTGTTATTCCTTTTTTTATTAGCAAATATGGGAGTGCTTCTGCTAATATTTTATGGGAAGATAGTGATTTGGGTCATTTTTAAAATCAATTTCTTGAAGATTTTATTTGGTGTGTTTCGCTGTTTTTCATCTTCAAAATGTTAATTTTGCCATTTTCATCTGTGTCGCTGTATACATTGTGAAGAAAATATAAATCATTCTAATTTAATATATTCAGTTTCATTTTTCTGCTACAAGTAGGCATCGTGCATTTAAAAAACATCTTGCATTCACCTTGCGTAGCTGAGCTATAATTCTAAGTTCTTACGCTGCTTTGCTTAAGGCATGTTTCTTATTCACAGTACATAGCTGAGAGTTTTGTACTTTAATTTCATAAGAAATGTTTAATCTTTAAAGCCAACAGCACAGAATATAGTGGATGCTCAGGTATATTTCTCCAGTTAGGAAACGTGAGGTTGAAATCTGGATTTGGTGGCACATTGTTTCAAAGAATTTAAAAACCAAAGCCCGGCACTGTGTTCTCATCCCAGTAAGGCCTAAGATGGGGTCTCCCCTCCCGGGTCCACAGGGCCTCAGCAATGCCAGGGAGAAAGGCAGGGGTAGCGGCATGGGCCTGGGACCCTGCTCCCGGGAGGAGAGCGAGCAGCCTGCTGTCCTTCCGCTGAGCTGGCTTCTTGTCCCTGGCAAATGCTCAGGGGCAACCCCAGAGGAGCTCCTTTGCTGAGAAAGCAAAAGGATAAAATAAATCTGGGTGAGGGGGGACTCCAAGCCCGAGGTCAAAGACAGTTATAATTTCAGTATGGGAACGATTTGTGTGACTTTCTTAGGGAGTTTCCAGTCAAAATTCCACCCGGCGGACCCGCCGACTCAGGCGCGCTGATTCACACACATCCCAGTCTTGTTCCGGCTGCTGTGTGTCATCAAATTGCACATCCGTCTCTGAAACAAGACAGCAAATGTCTAAAATAGGTTATAATTGGGCAAAAGTGCAAGAAACAGTATGGAAACTTCTAAAAGCTCTCACTATTTTAGGTCTAAACCCTCATTAGGAATCAATGAGGCAGAACACATTCAAAATATCTATCTTTGCGGCCTAGGTAAACAGTTTGTGTTGCGTTTGTCCCTGGGTGCTCTAGATTTTATGCTGAAAGCATCGGGCATAATGAGGTTATTTGAAGTTTACTCGTTCTTCTTACAAAGAAAAGCTGGCTGCATGGGAAAAAGCAAACACAGTGGAGAAAACCAAGGCCCACCTCTGAAGCAGGAAGCTGCCCCAGGGATGTGGCCCCAAGCCTGCGGCGTCACCCTAGAGGGGACGGAGGTGGCACGGGTAGGCGAGGGCACATACAGGCAGAGGCAGAGAGCTGGGTGAAGGGCTGGCAGCTCCAGTCGGGGATGTGGGGCTCTCTCCCCAGGGCTATTCGCTGACTCCAGCAAGGGTGAGAGGACACGAAGCTGGTGTTTGACCCATGCCACGGGTGACCACCACTGTAGCAGCCTTGAGAGATTAGCCAAGGTGCCAGACAGCAAGTGCATCCTCCTCTGAGGTTAAGGCAGGAAGGGTACAAGTTGGCATCTGCCCCGGGCACCCTGGCAACATAGTGAGGAACCAGTGTCACAATAAAAAATAGACTGGGGCTATAGCTCAGTGCTAGGTATGGCCTTCAAACCCCACTACTGAAGAAAGTAAAAGAAAGGAGGAGGGAAGAGAACAGAGATGAGAAAAGAGAATAAAAGAGAGGAGAGGAAAAGAGAGGTGAGGTGAGGAGAGGAGAACAGAAGAAAATAAACAAAAAGAAAAGAGATGGATTCCATAGGCAGCGGCAGCGGCAGCCGCTCTGCTTGGTGGACTTCAGGGAGACCCCTGTCTGCCACCGCCGTGTCTGATACTGCTCGTCCCGAGCCTGAACTCGTCACAAGAATCCCACCATGTCGCTGAGGAAGGACCCCTGGCTCTGTCAGTGGGTCACCCTGGCGCTCAGACCTGGCTGCTCCGCATCAGCCCAGGATGCTTGGGAGGACCTTTTAGACGTGGCCCAGAAGCAAGCGTGGCTTTGCAGTGCGCTGCATGATACGGCAACGACGCAGCGTGACCGTGACCGGAAGGATTCTGTGCCTAACGACGTTAGGAATTTTAAGTTATTCCTACGGACATAAGGAAAACATTTTAGGTGACGGCAGAACAAACGACATGCACTCATTCGTTTTTACAAACTGCAAAATATGCATGTTGGCTTTTCAATGACTTTTGACTAATAAAAATTTCAATGTTTTATTGAAAAGTTTCTTCATAACACCACCATTATACAGTGGCAAATTTGTTCTCCAAAGATTTAAGTAATGTGAGTTATGATCCTACAGTATGTTTTTATTTAGGTGAGACAGAACATCTCAGTTTAATTTTTTTTTTTTCAGGACCAGGTGTCGAACTCACGACCTTGCACTTGCCAGGCAGGCACTTGTGACCTGGAGCTATCTCCCCATACTGTCAGTTTAATTTTTAAAGTGCAAAGATAGATTAGAAAGGAAGTATGATGGATAGAAAACATAACATATATATTCAGAGTGCTTAGAGGGGGTGGGCTGTGCAGAACATAAGTTCATGCAGCACGTTGTCAGCTTGGATATTTCAGGATATAACGCATCCATTTATAAAATATTGGGGATCTACAAATGAAAGATTTTAGAAGCTATTATTTCATTTTAATAAGTTAGAAAATGAAATGCACTTATATTTTCACTTTTGTGTGGAAGGAGTTTCATGTTATATACTCAATTTCACTAATTCAGATATAAATGAAATTGTTTAAAATTAATTGTGAGATAATATGACCCATAAAACTTAAAGGTCAGTATTTTGCAGTTTATTCTGCCCAGTATTTTCTGGAGTTGTGGAAATTAACTTCCATCCACAAACACAGGTTTGTGCTACTGTCTTAGAGTGACTCGTGGCTCCGGCGTCCTTTGTAGGATGCTGATAGCTGTATAGCTTTATTTGTCATTTTACTGAACGTGGCATGAGCCCTTGACTCACCGATTTATTGTTTCTTTTTCGGTAGACAGTTTATTAAATACTCTACATTTGTACCTTCGTCCGTCTTCTTTTTTAAACTGTCCACGTGGGGACATAGTAAAAGTGTATTTTATATTATTTTCCCTTATTTTTTTTTTTGTGGGACCGTGGTTTGAACTCATGATCTTGCACTTACCAGGCAGACACTTGTGCCACGGAGCTATCACCCAGCCCTCAAGAGTGTATTTTATAGAAAACCATCTGCAAACCCAAAATGACAGCAACACGCACAGCACAGGAGCATTGCTTCTGCATTGCTGGGAACTCATTTAATTTGGACAGGGGCCGTGAAATATTAGGCGCTTTATTTTCTTAAGTCTGGCACCAGACCACGACTTCAGCAGTGTTAGTGCTGAAAGGCTGCGCAGCAGCGTCTGGTAGCAGAACTGCTTCTAGGGGCAGTCAGCACAAAACACGTCCGTTCTCTCACAGATACTTTTGCAAACCCGCTCCTAACGCTTCCTCTCTCCCTTCCAGAGAATCAAGACTGGCAGATCCGGCCTGCATTCAGCGGACTCCTTTAAAACCTCTGACAATAAAAGCACCACCGCATGTACTTATGCTAAGCAGGAGGCCGCCAGGTTCCCTGGACTGCGGCCTTCGCCAAGCCCTCTGAGCGATGAAGTCCGTGCCGCCGGCAGGCTGAAGAGAGAGAGACAGAGTGCTCTGAAAACGCTGCTCACCCGAAGGGACAGGGTCACAAACGCCTCCACATTTGGCATTTCAAGTGCAGATGCGACGACGGATGGAACAACAGACGCCTTGATGCTTGTAGGTGCAGCTTCGTGAAGACGACAGGGCCAGACTGCACAGAAGCCTTCAGCTTCCAGAAGAGGAAAACACAGAACGTGTGGAAAGAAACGGCCAAGCATTCAGTTACTGTTGCTTTCTGGCTGCCTAATAGCTAGCTCCGCTTTCGTGGCTAGAGGTAACCTCAGCGCTCAGGTACTGTCTCAGCTGCTGGAAATAGAGAGGATTTGCAAACGTCTTCGTTTCCATCTTTGCAGTGTATGCAATTTTATATAGCCCATGCCCTAAAAATGCACTTCATCCAGAAAGCCAGGGGAAAGGATCTATGTTGGCGAAGTATGGTGCACTCTGTGCCTGGCTGAATTTTCCTGAGCTCTGCAGCAACGCCTCCCATGACCTTCTTTTGCATGTTTTGAAAGTATGTTCTAGCTTGGTTTTTCAAAAGAATTGGTGTTTGACTTCCCAATTTAAACGGGTATTATTTCCTTGACCCATTGCCGGGGGGCTCAGGCGCCTCCACCTGTCCTGGTTGCTGTCACTCCCTGTGGGACGGCTCCAGTGCCCCTGCCACACCCAGCGGCCACAGTGCCCTGAAGAGGACCCCGCTGGCCCCCAGCACAGATGGAATTGGTGTCACTGCAGGGGAGGCTGCAGAGAGCTAAAACCGAGAGCACAGGCAGCAGCCTCACTCCCGGGCTCTGAGCCTACCTGGGCGGAGGCTTGATCTGCCCCTTGCCTGCTTCACTGCCTCCCGTCCCCCCGCCAGGCCTGCGGTGACCTCAGGCCTCCATCCTTGGGGCCCAGCCCATGCCCTGCATGCCGGGCCTATCTCACGTACCTCCCTTCTCTTCTACCTTCTCTCTCTGCTCCGTTCTGAGATTTTTCTCCCAGTGGGTCTCTGTTCTTCGTCATCTTCCTGCTGTTGTTAGATTTCTGCTTCAAGTTCTCACCTTTGCTTTCCGCTCCGCTTCCTGGGAGTCCCCAGCCCTGCAGCAGCCTCCTGCCACAGGGTGGGCGGGACACGGGCCGTGCTGTGGTGCTTCTGTGAGTTCTGATCACCAGCGCTGTGTGCGTCTTCAATGCTCGTCACCTGATGTTCTTGGTGGAATGTTGTGCTGCTTGAGCTTCTACAGTTCCTGGTTCTTTTATTTTAAACTACAGGGCATTGAACTCATAGCATTTGCACTGAGATACATCCCCGAGTCTGCCTTTATTTATTTTGAGATAGTGTCTTGCTAAGTAAGAAGATTTACCAGAACTACTTAGGGATAAGAATAAATGTATGTTATGGATCACTATTTTTAAAATCGAAGTTATGTGTTTGCCTGAATAATGGTTTTTCTTTTTTCTTTTTCTTTTTTTAAAAGAACTTATTTATTTATTTATTTATTTATTTATTTATTTATTGTTTCAGAACTTTTGTTTATTTATTTATTTTTATGGCCAGCTCAGCCTGCCCTGAGGGCAGGGCTGGCTCAGCATGTGGTGCTGGGGATCGAACTACAGTCCCTGCAGCCACCTAAGGTTTCCTAAGCAGGCGCTTTAGACCACTGAGCCATCCTGCAGGGCCAATAATGGTTTTTCTTGATATTGGAGTTTTAATCCAGTGAGCTCTACACATCACCTGCTTTTGTCTTCTGTATTTAGGACAGAGTCTATACGGCCTCACTATGCAGATCAGACTTGTAGTGATTCTCCTGTTTCAGCCTCCCGAGTGCTGGGGTTACAGAGGTGCACCACCAGGCCCAGCCTCATTCACCATCTGGGGCTGGCACGGCACACAGGGGATTGAATCCTGGCTGGTGCGCTCTGCTTAAGCAGGCGCTTTAGTGCACTGAGCTATCAGGCCAGCCCTCCACAAGCGACTTTTAAAGTTTAAAATTAAAAGTGTTGAGGTAAAGGTTTTAAGGTTTTGAGACAAAGTGTCAGAAAGCTGTCAAACTCCCCATGGTAGGACAGCATTTGCGACCTTCCTGCCTCAGCCTCTGCTGGGGCTGGGAGGACAAGAATGCAGCACCACAGCCTGCTGCTGCTGCTGCTGTGTGTGTGTGTGTGTGTGTGTGTGTGTGTTTAGTACAGGATCTACAGGTCTATAGGGTCTGACCACACAGATCAGACGTGTAGTGATCCTCCTGTTTTCAGCCTCCCGAGTACTGGGGTTATAGGCACACAGCACCACGCCCAGTCTTAGTTATGCATTATTTTTTCTGTCCAATGACTACTGAAAGCTTATGCACAATCTACAGTCTCGAATGATGTTGCTTTCCTTCAGCGAGGATGGATTTTCATTTCGAGTCATGACTGGGGAGGTGGGCCAATGGATCAAGTTAATCCAACTAAAACTAAGATTTCCTTTTCCTTTTTTTGGGTCCCTTTTTCTGCTGTGCTAAAAGGGACATCCCATATAAATGTACCACCAGGCACTGCCACATGGCGTCAGCTGCCTGAGAACCCTCGCATTGCGTGGCAGCCTCACCTCCCGCGTCCCGGGCCTTCCCAGCTCTGAGAGCCACCTGGCCACGGTGCCGCCCCCCTCTGCCCCGCTTGCTGAGCTTCCCTGCTTTAGAAGCCTTGCAAAGTCGCAGCTTTCTCAGTGGCTCCCTCACTCGAGTTCTGAGCTCCGTGAGGCGGCTTTGCCAGAGCCCTCCGGAGGTGGCCCCTGCTCCCTGGGGATGTGCGCCCACTAGATGCGGTGACACTAGCTGTGGGAATCGGTGGGCGGCTCAGTCCATTCCCAGGCCGCGAAACACACGGCCTTCTCATATTTCATCCTAGAAATGGCAGGTCCGAGAAGCAAACTCCTAGGCTTGTCTTGAAGGCAATGTTGTCGATTGCTGGATCTTTCCATTTTTATTTTCTAAAAATGCATGCGTGGCAAGAGCCGCTGTGCTTGCCCCTGATGCTTTTGTTTAAAAATCTGTCGCCGTAGGTTACCTGCTGACCGCAGGCTTTTCAAAGCGAGTTCTGCATTCCCTGCTCTTAGCGCAGTGGCTCCGGCAGCAGCACGCAGGCCAGAGACGGCTCTCGCGCGCTGTCCCATCTCAGTGTGTGAGTCTAACCAGGGCCACAGCAGCGTCCTTGCGCTTGGGTACAGGTCCGCTTTGCTCTTGATTCCCCAGGGGCTAGAGACACCATCCGGTCTTTGCTTTTATTTATTTTTTCTGTGTTCTTAGGGAAGGGCCTAGAGGGTGTCCAGGGTCTCACTACTAGCGCCAACTCAGCGATCCGCCTGTTAACAGCCTCCCAAGAGCTGAGATAGAGACGTGCAGCACCACGGCCCATCTCAGTGGTCGTCTCAGTGTGCCCGGGGGTAGGGATAGGGCTGGCCCGGCAGGTCTGGCGATCGAACCCCTGGCCCCTGTGCCTGCTTGCAGGTGCTTTAATCCACTGAGCTGTTTGGCCGGCCCTACTATCTGCTCTTTAGTGAGGGCTTTTGGTTCCCTTTCCCGTTGTCCTTTCATGTTGCTGTTGCTGATCTTGAAGGCTGCTAGAGCATGACTTTGCCTCAAAGCAAACATCTCCTGCAACAGGTCCAGTCCTGAGCACCGGGCTTCTCATCTCAGGTAGTGCTTTTGGGGTGAATCTGGATGAGAACGTACCCTTTGCATAGGGTTCTCCTCTTCACTTGACCAATACAAAGCGCATGAGATGAGCTAAGATGCAAAATTTTATACCCAAACTTTCAGTGGTCTAGAGTTTAAATGAAAAGTTCCTGGCCTACTTGGCTCTGTCCACCTGAGCACTTACAAACTGGGCTGTGGCGTTCTGAAATTTTCAGAGTATTAATTCAAGTCAAACCGCAAAGTTATTTGGTAAACCTGTTTAAACTACTGTTAGGGAAATACCTTTAAATGTTACAGTAGAATAGATAATTTGGATTATATAGAAATAAAGCAACTAATATGGATCACGTGTCATTATTAACCTAAAATATGCATCTTCTTTAATAATTATTTAAAGAACGAGCCTGGGCTGAAGCCAAGGCTCTTCTGCTGATTTAAGTCCTCGGACCTTCTTCAGTGCCTTCCTAACTGGGACACGGGAGCTCCTGCAACTGAGAAGCTGGCCAGGCTCCAGCAGCGTTGCTGGGCTCCTGCCTAAGCCTCCAGAGTTCCGGGGACGCAGGTGTGTACCACTGCCCTTAGCTGCTATCTTCGTGTATCTTTTCAAACAAGATGAACAAGTCTTTATCCTCTGACACTAACTGGAATCTTCAGTATGCACCATGCAATTTAAATGTAAAAATTCTGTTAAGACAGATAATTTCCTTTCTTTTCTGAGGCAATTTTTATTCACTGCATGTTAATTCTTTCTGAAAAACGCTCCCCAGACCTTGCTCTTTCTATCAGCTGTTCTGGTGTCAAAGGTCATGGTCACTTCTCCCCACGCCCGCAGCAGAAGATCTGACTCTTCAGCCTGACTCCTCAGCCAGGCAGTCGGCAGTCAGAGCCAGCCGAGCCTTGCCAGTCCACATACAAGCCATGCGCCTGCGTGCAGCCTCACGGGATGCGAGCAGTCAGGCGTGGTGGCTAGGTGCAGAGCCCTGCCCAGCCTTGGTACCGCCCCCTCGTGCATTTCTAGACATTCATTACTGGGCGGTGAATAAAAATACCAGTCACCTCTTTCCAAATGTCCTTCAGGAATTTTATGCACTTGTATAGAAAGAAAGCTTGTGTCCCATAGAGAGAGTGGGGGAAGGTTTACAAAAGGCTCCAGTGAGTACAGGAACGTATACATTTCTGCAGGAAGATAGGAAAACAGTCAAATTAAATGGCTGCTGGGGCCCCGCCCCTGACGTCTAAGCTTTTATAGCGCAGTTTTCCTTTGACTAATTCATTATAGGTTTGGAGAACTCAAGTTGAAGAAAATAAAGACTAGAAACAAAAAGAGACTTGAGTTTCAGTTAATTAGGTAAGAATCAGACTTGTTGGCGGTTAGTTAGTTTTTATCTTTTGCTGAAAATGTTCTGTGTGAATCAGCTCCTTTAGATCTTGGCAGTCCCACATGACAGGCCTGTGCTAGTGGTCTATCTGCTGGAGTTTGGGCACAAAATGACCCTAGTGCCACGTGTGCTCCGAGGTGGGGTGTAGGACACTGACAAGGTTTTAGGGTGCTATTCTGTAGCACGATGAGCTCACCACTGTTGTGCTGTTCACAGGCTTGGTCAAAGCCCTTCGAGTCTCCGGGTGGGGTGTGCTGGGACACTGTCCACTTGTCCCTGGCCGCTCCCCTCCTTGACAGTCTGTTTCCTGCTGCTGTGGCAGGCAGATTCCTCTCCGAGCCATTGCTGGCTTGGAGGTGGCCGACCATGGACTGCACTCTTGGAGGCCACAAGCAAACTGTGGCTGTCTGCTGCCAACGCTGTGTCCGTAGGTGTCCTATCCTGGGGTAACAAGGTGGCCAGTGCAGTCCCTGCAGCCCCCGGGGCCAGGCCACCCTGCGCTGTCCTGTTCTGATGTGGGAGTCCCTTGCACCCAGTCTGGTGCAGATAGTCTGAATGAAACTTATGAGGGTCAGACCTGCTCTCCGTGGGCATCGTTGCTGCTACTCCTCGCTGTTGCTCCTGCTGTTTGGCTGCCTTCTGCCCCATGAACTGCTGCTCTCTGCCCTGTGCCTCTCTGCCTTGGCGCCAGCTAAGTAGAGACTGAAACCTCCAGTGACTATGAGCTAAATAAACCTTTCCCTCCTTCATTTTGGTTGCTGGGTATTTGTCCCAGGCAGGACAGAAAAGTAACTGAGACGCAAAGGAACTCTGATTTTGAGCCTTTGGTAAGTCAGTCTTAGTCTTTGACTCTGTCCATAACACCAGCAGCCAGGAGCTGCATGCAACAGTGAGATCCTGGGCACCCGGGGCACTCAGGATGCAGGGTCTGCATCAACCTTGCTTAGCAGCGTAAGCTCCAGATGCTCCTTTGGGAATGTCAGAAAGGAAATGCCGCAAACCACAAGGCACATCTCTTCCCTGTGTCAACATTCCTCCATAATTCTATCAGTAACCAGCCCCTTCACGTTTTAATAAATTCAACGATTCATGTGCCTTACATTTGTAATCATTTTCCCCACCCCTCCCCATTTCCAGTCAGTTTTCATTTAATATTTCAATTTTTAATCTAAACAGATAATGCACTACTGATTAATTTGCTTAATAACTATTTTCAATGTTCAAAACTGTTAAAGAACTATTTGTCATGGTGAATTTATACAAGTTGCATATTTGTGAAGGAAATGACCTCTGTTCAGTCTCTAACATAAATTTTAATTTTTGTTGCTTTTTGCTTAGTTTTTAAAGAATCCAAAATAGTAAAAACAAATAAATAAAAAATTAGGAATGATACAAAATGTCACTAAAAATGGCTGAGGAGATAGTTCAGTGGCACAAACACCTTCCTGGCCAGCACAAGGTACTAGGCTCGATTCCTGGTAAAGTTTCATTAAACAAAATAATAGGAATTCCAAAAACAATTGCTGTATTTCATGATGTTATCTTCAAATTAGTTGTTGTGATTACAGATATAAATGTGTACAGTTGGTTAAAAACAAATCAATAACAAAAAAGATGCAAGAAAATAAAAAAGAATTTTAAGCATTAACCGTTGCTTTCAAAAGACCAGCAGAGACAGGAAGTACAATTATCCAAATTATCTTACATATATACACATAAATTAATCTTCTTACTTTGTCTCTATTGTCCTTTTTCTCATCTCCAATTTTACTTCCCATTGAAATAATTCTTTTCCTTTCACAGTAGCTGTTGTGCCTTTCAGATTTTATTTACTCTTTCAGGTTCTCAGACTAGCAAGAGCATCCGATGTTTGCACAAGTGGATCTGATTCTCATTAGAAGATACAGTCACAACTACAATACTCAGCCACCTTAACTTTGACAAATGGGCCAAACATATTCACTAGAAGAAAGGCAGCCTCTTAATAAGTGGTTCTAGAAAAAACTGGCTTACTACATACTGAAGGCTAAAAATAGACCCAAACCCTCCACCATGCACAAAACTATAATCAAAATGGATCAAAATTTAAATATTAAAACTGAAACACTAAATCTTCTGGAAGAGAAAGTAAGTAGAAGTCTTAAGGATGTAAGTGTAGGTAGTTTATGAACAAAAGTCAAACCGTACAAGATTCTTCAAAGAATCAGTGATTGGGATCTCATCTCTTAGAAAAGTTTCTACATGTCAAAAGAAATAACCAACAAAGTAAAGAGAAAACCCATAATTTAAGAAAAAATTACAGCAGACTGTCCTTCAGACAAAGAACTCGTATCTAGAACATATAAAGAATTTTTAAAAAACAGGCCTCCAAAATTCAAAGATCCAAGGCTCAGGGGATAGCTGGGTGGTCTAAGCACCTGCCTGGCAAGCACAAGAACCAGGATTCAGTCCACTGGTATTGCATGTCGTGCTGGCCCCAGAACCCCAAGCTCCTTGTGCTGACCATGAAAACCAGATACGGTGGTGCAAGCCTATAATCCCAGTGCTGGGGAGGACTAAACGGGGTCACTGTGAACTGAGCTATGTGGCGAGACCCTGTGCCAGATGAGTACATAAGTAAGTAAATAAATACTACAAATTCAAAGTTCAAAGACCCAATCCAAAAATGAGGATATGAAGTGAATATGCTCCTCACAAATGAAAAGATAGAAATGAAAAACGAATCTATGAAAAAGATGTTCCACATCATTTATCCTTCAAGAGATTCAAATTAAAACATTGGTGTACCATCTTCTGCCAGCAAGAATGGCCATCATCAAGAAGTCAAGCAGTAACAATGCCTGGAGAGGCTGTGAGAAAAGAGAAAAGGAGCTTTTCTCCATTGTTGCTGGAGGGCAGGCTGGCACAACCACTATGGAAACCAGTGTGGAGATTCCTCGAAAGGTGAGGATTAGTGGTCGATCTAAAGCCGGTCATTCCCCCATAGGTATTTTTCCAGAAGAACTGAAAGCAGCGTACCACAGAGATATATGTGCACCCATGCTTATAGCAGCGCTATCTTCATAGCTAAATCTTGGAGAGAAACTTCATGCCCATCAACTGATTAATAGATAAAGAAATGTGATATTCCTACACAATGGAGTATTGCTCAGCTACACAGAAAGATAAACTGAAGGCTTTTGTAGGTAAATGGATGCAGCTAGATTTTGTTTTGAGTGGAAAGAGCTCCTGTCAATTTCACCAAGACCACACTGTCTAGAGCACTGCTGCATACGGCTAGTGAGTCCTGTGGTACCTTACAGAATCAACTATTTCATCATCGTAAGAACTTCTACTAACGCACAGGCACAGCTGTGTCAGGTGTCTGGTCCTTTCTTTTCAATAACTTTAATCTAGAAAAGGTATTTCAAAGCTTTAGAAGATAGTAAAGATTTTTCAATAAGTCAATAACTTACAATAACATTTCTCCAATCTCTATTAAAATATCTGTGAAAGCAGACAGGGGTGTGACATGTCACACAGAGATACAGAGCCATGAAGTCAGGATAGTGTGAAAACTGGGGTGGAAATCTGTTCTTGCCAACGACGTTGAGGCTTCCGATTTGAAACACACATAGCAGGGGACATAGCTTCCTTCTTTAAAGTAGACCAGCAGAAAACGTATTTTTTTCTTTTCCAAATACTACTATCCATTTTATATTCAGTTCTTAGAAATAATATATACCATGCGTTGGGGCACTGTGCAGGACACCACATCACCCTCCCAGGCTAGTGAGTGCTTCTTCCAAGGCCCTTGCTGGCTCCTGAAGTGTCCGACACTCCCAGACCCCAGGTCCCCTAGAGGAAACCCCCAGGGGATTGCTAACCTTCTGTTTGCCAGGGTTCTGCAGTGAACCCGAGCCATCAGGGCATCTGCGACTGCGCAGAGGGTGGGCACCGGGTCTGATTCCCGAAGACTCGAGGCACATACTGCTCTGAAGCTGAAGACAGAGGAACAGCAGCCTCCCAGGCAGGAGGGGAGGTGGTGTCCCCAGCGCCATGCATGCAGTGACACCCTCGCTGTCACCCAGGTCCTCGGGTTCCCGCGTGGCCCCCTACATGCGTATATTACTGGCCTCTCTTCCCGCTGGTGGCTGTCTCTGCACTCACTGAGAGAGTTCGTTTCCCTTCTACTTTTGACCTACGTTTGGAGGGTTTCTAGTTCCTGGATTCCATACGTAAGGACAAATCTCACAGCTAATTACATTATTAATACATGACGTAATGCAGGGAAGAGGTTTCCATCATACAAAATCATCCCACTGTGACTGCTGAGACCACGCCAGCATGGACATCTGTTTCTGCTAAATACACAAATTGAGCTTCTCTACGCAATTTGTATTTCTGAGCTCAGGTTTTTGATCAGACATGTTAAAAACCACCATTTCTTCCATAAAGGTTATCTTTCCTTACGTTCCAGCATTATAATCCATGTTACTATAAGGCATACTAATGTAAATCATGCTTTTTTAATATTTAAATTTTCCCACTGTGCCCACTTTAAAAAGCTGTGGCTGGACTGGGGAGATACCTCAGCCATATAAGCAGCTGCCTGGCAACTACCACCCTGCTGCAATACCGGGCACTGATGTGAACACATCTCCGTGTGATTTTGGGGTTCAGCAACCTGTTACAAAACTTAAAATTTATATGTTTAAAATTCTGTGATATAAATTGGTCTCCCAACCCAAGCGTGCATTTCTGCAACGGCATCGTGAGAGAAGCCATCAGGTCATCCAGGTCCTGACAGCCCTGCTCACCCGGGCTCCAGCCAGGGCTTCAAGGTCCAAGGCCGTTGTGTACGCGTGTGTTTCCTGTGGCAAGTCTCCAGGGGCCCAGCCCTGGTGCGGCAGTGGCACTGCAGTCCGGGCAGTCTGCTCGCAAGGCCTCTCCCTCTCTCTCTTCCTCTGGAGCACCCAGTTCTCCTGCACACTGGCCTCTCTCTCTCTCTCTCTCTCTCTCTCTCTCTCTCTCTCTCTCTCTCTCTTCCTCTCCTCCTCTGGAGCCCCCGATTCTCCTTTGCACTGGCCCTGGCTCAGTGTCACTGTCGCAGGGCAGCCAGCTGGAGAGGCAGGCGCTGGAAGTCAAGTGTTTCTCTGAAAACTGAGCCCATGTTCAGCTTATCACCAGCTGGCAGGGCTCCCCGCCCCTCACTGATTCAGGGGACTGGAGGTGGAAATCTTCTCTGTGCCCACAGAAGGGAGAAGAACATGTCTAGTAACAAGAGACAGATCGGCACGTGCGCGTGGTGTCCAAGAGTGAGCAACGTGAGAGGCACCCTTGTGCCCGAAGCTGAGGGACATAAATGACTGCAGAGATATCAGTAACTTTGCCCAGAAACAAACTGGGAATTTCGCAGTGAGGCAAAATACCTACTGTTCTATCTGCTGTGTTAGCCAGACTTGGGAGATGCACTTTGTTGCCTTTGAATACTCGCACCATGGTATAGAGCAGCGGTTCTCAACCTGGGGGTCGTGACCCCGGCGGGGGTCACACGATCAAAACAGAGGGGTCGCCTAAAGCCATTGGAAAATACTTATTCATACCCATGCTATGCCATGGTGAAATGTTATTTATTGGAATTAGTAATAAATATTTCTCAACATATAATTAAATATTGTTTTTGTCATTAATCACTACGTTTAAATTATGTTTGATTTGTAGCAATGAGAATACATAATGCATATCAGGTATTTGCATTCTGAATCATAACTGTAGCAAAATTACAGTTTTGAAGTAACCACCAAAATTATTTTTTGGTTTGGGGTCACTGCAACATGAGGAACTGTATTGTGGGTTCATAGCATGAGAACCACTGGTATAGAGTCCAAAGTGCCCATGAGCTCCAGAAATGGTCCAGCTTCCTAAACTAACATTCTACAAATGTCAAAAATAATGCCCCTTGCTACTCTAGCCAGTCGCCGACAACCATATTTAATTTCCATCTTCCTGCCTTTGCCAACTCTAGGTACCTCAAATAAAGGAACTTGCATTAAATTTGTCCTTTGTAACAGGCT
>PVJA010033758.1:0-23058 GCA_004027025.1 Myocastor coypus | reverse complement strand
TTATTAGTTCTTTCACTCACCAAATATTTTTTAGCAAGAGTTATCCCCTTCTGCCGGGCATGGTGGCGCACGCCTGTAATCCCAGCACTCGGGAGGCTGAGACAGGAGGATCGGTGTGAGTTTGAGACCAGCCTGGGCTACGAAAGTGAGCTCAAGGCCAGCCTGAACTGCATAGTGAGACCCTGTCTCAAAAAGACAAAAAAAAAAAAAAAAAAGTTATCCCCTTCTTAAAACTCTCCCCTTGGGCCCGGTGGGATGGCTCAGTGGTCTAAAGCGCCTCCTTGGGAAAGCTTGGGCAGCTTCAGGAACCGCGGTTCGATCCCCGGCACCACATGCTGTGCCAGCCCTGCCCTCGGGACGGGCTGAGCCGGCCATAAAAATGAGTGAATAAACAAATAAAGGTTCTGAAACAAGAAAAAAAAAATCATCAATTTAAAAAAAAAAAACCACATAATCCCAGTGATTCACGACTCAAGTCTCATGAGGCATTGGTGGGACAACTAGACATAAACCATAACATTCTGCCCCTGGACCCTCAAAGTCTCATACATATCCCTTTGTACAAAAGACATTTTAGTCCATCTGGAAGAGTTGCCAAAGTCCCAACAGTTTCAGCATTGCTGAAAATCCAAATCTCAAGTCATCTCCAAGATCCAAGGCAAACTCTCAACTGTGAGCCTCTGTACAATAGAAAAGTTAAACATATCCAACACTCAAGGGCATAAGATAAACATTACAATTCCAAAAGTTGCAAACAACAGGGTAATACAAAACATTGGGACTAACACATGTCCAAAATCCAGCAGGGTAAACATTAAATCCCTTAGTTCCAACTGGAGAATCCGAAGCAGTCTGCACTGAGTTGTGAGCATCATGCAACTCTGCTCCGAGGCACTCTTGGTGGTAATTCCCATGGCCTCTCTCTTAGGCCGGCTTTGCTCCCTCTTAGCACGATCCACATTCCTGGCTTTTCCAAACTTCTGGGATTTTCACTGAACAGGCTTCTCACACCCAGCTTTACACACTGCCCTCTCAGGGGCACACTGCTTGGCCTCCCAGGCCTTCTTCTGAAATCGGGGTGGAAGCCTTCTTAAACTCAGAATTTCCACATTCTGCATATGCCTATGTGGATAATGCCAAGGGTTGCTGCCAGCTGGAGCAGTAGCCAGGCTTCCTTGTCTCTTGGCTGAAGGGGTCAAGGGCCTAGATCACTGAGCACTCTGACCCTGATTCTGAAAAACAAATTCTCCATGCCGGCGCCATTTTGGAACCTGGTTTGGCTGCTGCCGCCATTTTGGTACTTGGGTCTCTAAGGCTTTTTTCTCAAGGCACAGCCTCTCTCCTTTGCAATTCTGGGGCTGTAAAGGGCCAAGAGCTTTCATCTCTTGTGATGCTCTCATGCCATCCTTTTGATTCTCTGTTTCCTTCCCAGCAATGGAGATCCTCTCAGCTCCATCTTTGCAGTCCACAGCTTTCCTGGTGCTTCCTTTCTGGCCAAACTCACATGTTAAATCATCCTGTTTGGCTCTTTGCTCTTGATTTTCATCATAAATCTGGCTAAAAGCAACCAATAACAACCATGCCACTGTCCCAATAGTTGGCTGCTTTGAAATATCTCTTGAAAGATTAATCAATCCACCATGCTTAATCTCAGTCTTAGGCAAAGTTTCTGGGCACGAGCAAAATTCTGACAGACTTTCAGCCAATCCATAGCACAAATCATCTGGAGTCCAGTGACCAACGCTGTTGTTTTTTTCCAGCAGAAACCTCTTCAGCCTGGTCTTTACAGGCAGGCCTTCTGTCAGTCTTCTGGTCTGAGCTCTGACCAGAATCGCCCAAGATGAACAGCCGAAGCCATTCTAGTGCTAGGGAAAAAGAATCTGCATATGATCACGTAGTGCTGGCAGGTTTTGTACAATCATTCTTGAAACCAGTATGGCAATAAACATGACAATTCTGAAAAGGAACACATTCACATACATTTGAATCAATTTATACTAGTAACTGCACTCCTCCAAAGATTAAACTAAGGATAGTTATACTAGTAAATTTATAGTAGTACAATAGTAGAAAGCTCCCAGATTATAGGAAACTAGTTAAATAAGCTAAGACCCTTACATAATGAAATATTTGTCATGACTGAAAATAAGTGTTATAGAAAATAATACACATAAAAATCAGATCCAGGGCTGGGGAGCGAGAGATAGTTCAGCGGTCTAAGCATCTACTTGGCAAGCACAAGGAGCAGGGTTCAATCCCCAGTACCACATGCCATGCCAGCCCTACCCCAGGCCCCCTGAGACCAAGTATGGTGGCTTACACTTGTAATCCCAGTGCTGGGGAAGCTGAAACAGGAGGATTAGTATGAGTCTGAGCTGCACAGAAAGACCCTGTAGCAAATATATAAACTTTTTTAAAAAATCATATCCATAGTAAGCAAAAACAAGCTGAAAATTATTCAAGTAGAAAAAATCTTGTTATACTTTATTCTATATGCAAATATTACTTTAAATATATCATGAATATAAGACCTAAACTGTAATGCTTATAAAAGAAAAGACAAAAGAAGTTAGTTGTTTGGGTTAGATCAGATTTCTTAAATAGGACACTTAAAATCTAAACTATAAATCAGGGCCAATGCACTCGGGTCCCCCTTCTGTCCCTTCTCTCAGACAGAAGCTTTCTTTTTCTCAATAAATATTCTGCTCTTGAAAAAGAAATATAATGTAATATAAATCAAACTTCCATCCAATGTAAAAACTTTTGAGGAGTGATCTGAGAATGCCGGGGCTTCCAAGTTTGGGTCTTGGATCATCTGAGGACATGTCAGGGATATGAACTTGTAGTCTAGTGCAGGCTCAGACTGGGATGTCTATGTGACCTTGACTTAGCTGTAGCCCACCAGAGAAGAACGTAAGTAGGTGAGATCAGTGTGTACAAGCAATACAGACATAGCTGCTCTTTCATGCTGCTGCCTGCCTTTGAACTGCCATCTGCCTCACGTGCAGTTTTTCTCCTGGAGATCTCACCTGCAAAGTCACTTCTGCAGGCATGTAACCATGACAGTTGATATAGATAGTAAGATGGCAGGAAGGTGCCCCCTCTCCAGCGGATGTGGAAACAGCATGGGATGGCAAGGAAGAGCCCTTGGGCAACACGCGCAACCTAGGCTTGCCTTGCCTATCTGTCTATACCCACTTTTGTGGCAACTGTGAAAGCTCCACAGGATTAGAACACAGTCTGACCAAAACTCAGGAACGTCTTGAATTCCTTAGAAGTAATAAACATGCAAATTCCTCCCTCCCATCATGAGTCGCCAAGGTGGTGACTTGGCTCTTCCCCCCCCCCCCGCCCCCACCACCTTTTTGCTGCATGGGACAAGAAGCAGAAATCTTCAACCTGCAAGTAGGGAAGCTGAAAGACATTGAAGAAGACTTGGAGCAGCACTGGCTGCCATGCATGTCATGTTGAGATGACATCGGCTTCTCCCACAGTCTCCCCAAGTGTAGATCTCTTCCCCTAGGAGGCATTCTGGGGGGTGGGGGGGCTGCTTTTGCATGCAAGGCCTACTATTCACCAGAAGGTGAATGTAGAATCCTAGCCTTAGGAAGACAGCCCGGTGGCCTAACCACCTCTTCCTGCACACAACATATGCAGCCTGCACAGCCATGGAGATTCAAGAGATGACAAGACAACCAATGCAAAAGGTGAGTGACACAGTGCCCGCATGGCTGCTGTGGCTGTGGGATGATGGGGCTGATGACACAAAGTTCAGCCCATAGGAGATGTCTGAACGACAAATGTAGCCAGCTCCACCTTCAAGCAACAGGTTCTTCAAGACATGCAAAGAATAGACCCACAGGCAGGACACCCAGCCTAGTTGGGGTGAGTCCAGGTGACTTGCTGGAGCAAGTCATGAAATGGACAGCTTACCTAGATGACATATCCATGCTCAGAGAAGTGGACATGTGCCAAATGATATTTGCAATGCAGTACTGTCACCCTGATGGGGAACTGCTTATGGTATATGTGAACTTGGCAACAGGGCTGGCTGGTAAGTTCAAGAGAGTAGCAGCCCTTAACAGATGGCCTGACCAACGGCATGATGGATGCCAGCTCATCTTGGAGGTGTTGAAATAAGGTGCTAATGTAAGGCAAGATCTATACACACTACAGCGGTGCAGTATGTACCAGGCTAGGGAAAAAAGCAGGCTGTCCCTGGGCAAGCCCTTGGACGTGTTGCTGACTCCATGGCGATGGCTGTGTCCTGAGCAACAATGTTGGCTGATCAGCCTGAACATAAAAGCAGCCCTGGTGAAACAGGAGAAAGTGACTCTGGCCTCCTTTTACCCAATTAAGGATGCAGGACAAGGCAGCTGGTTAGCAGGAACCCCAGGAGATTGGAGGCTATGAGTGGAAGTGACCATCGATCACCAAAGAACATAAAGCACATACTAGCGCTGGTGGGTACGAGAGCCAAGTCAGTGCTAACCTATGGTAGCCTGGACTGTTTCCCAGGACCTACTGCACATATGAGCGTGTTCAGAGTTCAGTGCAGCATGGTCTGGAGAGCCCGGATGCCTCTGAGTTTCAGGCATCTGGCACCACACCTGTATGCTGTCTATTTTTCCCCAGTGACTGAGTACAAACTGGGGGTGAACATACAGAGAGATGCTCAACTTGACACTCTGCAGGATGAATTCCACTTGCAAATCCAAATGGGGAAAATAATAACCCAAGGGCATCCATACCACACATCACAGACACTTTCAAAGGCTCTGTGAGATGCGTGCATAAAATAGCACCCACTCCCTGGCAGCCATGAGGAAGGAGGACGTACTATCTTGAAACTGGGAGACACACGGGTGATACACCCAGCACGTAGCCCTTTTAATTTCCCAGGGTGAGGCCATGGGACTAAGCACCTGCTTAGACAAGCACAGGACCTGGGATTTGATCCTTGCATGCTGCACCAGCCCCACTCCTGCACAGTGAGCTGGCCACTAAGTCTGGGTGTGGTGGCACATGCCTGTAATCCCAGCGCTGGGGAGGCTGGAAATAGGAGGATCACTATGAGTCAGAGATCCTGTACCAAATACATTTAAAAATAATAATAAGTTCCCAGTGTGGTGAATGAACTAATAAGTGACTTGTAACACCCAGCTCAACTAAATCAGCATGGCTCTGGGTGTGGAAGGTCCACCTGAGGGCTGCTGTCAACAGCATCAAAAGAGAACTGAACCCAGCTGCTCTCATTGTCTGAGGCACTGAAGTCCTCACTGTCACTGAGGATGGCTTCAACTCTCTTCAGGGGAGCTTTTTGCTTTTTTTTTTTTTTTTTTTTTTTCTTGTTTCAGAACTTTTGTTTGTTTATTTGTTTATTTTTATGGCCGGCTCAGCCCGCCCTCAGGGCAGGGCTGGCACAGCATGTGGTGCCAGGGATCGAACCGCGGTCCCTACAGCTGCCTAAGCTTTCCTAAGCAGGACTCAGCCATCCTGCCAGGCCCCTTCAGGGGAGCTTTTGGTCCTCCACTTCCTCAGCCTGGTGGCAGAGATCTTTCACCCCTTTCGCATAGATTTTCTAAGTTCCAACAGTGGAGTTTTGGCCTCCCTCATGCTGATCTTTGACACAGATATGTACAAGACATTGTCGGGGCCTCTAGGCCTCCAGATAAACTCCTCGAGCATGTTGCCATGGGATTGGGAGATGGAGACACTGCCTGCCCTCAGCCAGATGGATTCTTTGGGTCTCTAGTACACGTGCAGGTAGATCTCTTGTACTTCTGCATTTGACTTTTTGAGTAAATATGATGGAATACCATCCTAGCCTAAGGCACCACTATCTTCCACCTTGAATATACAACTATATCCCATTTGGATTTTACATATATGATCTGCGCCTTTTCTAATCCATTCTCATTACAACAGCTTCAAATGCAAGCTTGAACATGTCACACTTCCATACGTGAATCCTGCTTAAAACACTTGCGTTTCCTTAGCTCTTACAGTGGAGATCAACTCCCTTGCAGTGCCCTACATAACCTGCATGAGTTGGTCCTTGTGTATTTCTCAGCCTCAGAACTCTGTCTTTTCTTAGTCCCTTTTCAATAGCCTAAGGCTTCTACGCTTTCACTCCCATACACCTCCGCATCTGCTTTTTCCCCTCTGCCTTTCACATCCTTTCCCTTATTTTCCCTCCGTTCTTGTTGCAGTGGCACTATGCCAACTCCTATTATTCAAATTTCCCTTTTAACAGTTTGGCCTCTTCTTAGCACTGACTACACTAATCTTACAACAATTTGTATTGATCAATGTTGATTTTTTTAATCTGTCAAGAAAATCCTTAAGGGCAGAGAACTGACTTTTTAAATTTATGAGCAAATCATCAAGATATATAATAGTACCTAACATGGTTATTCCATAAATATTTGTTCAGTTATCACTATTCCATATTTATACTGATGTTTTCTTTTCCTTTGTTACCATGGAGTGGAAGTATAGTTGCTTTTCGATAAACACTGATTATTTTTAAAAATTTAAAAGTAAATTATCAAATATTCCTTTTTGGACAAAACAAGATATTTGGCATTGATTAATAAGATCACTAGTAACCTTTGAAAGTATAGTTTTAATAAAGTGAAAACTGCTAGGACATGAGCCCCTGAACAATGAGAATAGGAAAAAGAGAATACGCACAAATGCGGATCAAGGAAAAAGCAATGTCCAGGACACGTGGCTTATTTTCCCTTTCTATTGTTTATGTCATTACTGATGTTCCCTCAGTTCTGAGAAGACTAACACCAGGAAGAAGTGAAAATGTGAGAAAGAGGATATATTTGGTCAGATCAGAGAGAACTACAGTGAAGCAGTAGGAACAAAAGGATGAGGTAAGCAAAGATATCATAAAGGAGTGGTCTAGTTAAGCATGACCAGCTGAAAGTAATATCTGAACCTAGCCTATTAAGACCCTACTGAGTGAATCAGCCAGTTACAGCTAATTAAGGAGAGCATATGGAAGACAGCTGGGATGTAATTATAAGTCGTGTCAAACTACACTACTTGGATGTAATTAATAAAACCCAGACTATGGGAAACTTGATCCAACTAACAAAGTGGTTCTTTCAACAAATAAACTGCAAGGGGAAAATGGAGAAGGGATTTATAGACTAGAAAAAATTTTAAAGACACTTCAACCAATCAAAGTATGGGCTTGATTAGATACTAGTTCAAAGATGCAAACTACAAAAGAGAAAAATACAAAAGTGTAGTGAGATTTGATATTACACACATTAAATACTTTAGGTGTGATATAGAGATCATGCTGAAATATTTATTTCAGAAACCTTTTATTTGCCTCAGAATAATATTACAAGAGAAGGTATGTGGGCAACAAGACTGGTTGTGGATTAATCCCTAGGTCCTGAGTGCACTGGATTCCACTATACTCTGCTTCTTTTTTATGTCTGAGATATCCATTCTATCTCTGTTTGTTGTTATTGTTAAACATAAGGTTGGGTTCAGAAGCACAAAACAGTCTCCCATTTACTATACTGTAGATGGCTTTGGGTCCGTGGATTTCATGAAGCCAAGGGCATCAGAGTTAGGCAAATTCAAAAATCAAAACTCAGCATGCAGGATAATAAGAAAGTAATGAGAGGAGGAGGAGTGCACTGAAGGTCCAAAGCACTAGGCAGAAAGTGAGCCCATCTACTCTTCTAGGCCGTTTTGATGGAGATCCAATGCCAAAAAAAGAGCTCCTGCAGCTGAGAGATGACCACACCTGAACACGGAAAAACAAGGACGCACCAAAGTAACATCGTGGTACTGAAAATAAAACGGAAGGGGCGTTTGCATCTCCAGGACACGCGTCTGCCATTTTCTCCTCTATTCCGTTCACTCAATTTTCTTTCTCAACAAATCTGAAGAGCCTCAGAGGTAGTGCAAAGGCCCTGAGAGAAGGGACTAGGGTGGGGGAGAAAGACGTAGCATAGTGTTTGGAGGAAAATTATTTTCTCCCACCGAATTAGGGATTTTAGAAGATGTGCATTGAACTTGACAACCAGCACCTGCTCATTTGTTTAAGGTGAAAAATAAAACCCCTAGGCGTTGGGAAACAAATTGGTGGATGTGATGTACGGCAGTGACTGGAATACTGAACTGAGGAACCTCTTCCCTTGCACATCTCAACCCAGAAATCCCAAAGCACTGGGCCATTTTAGCAGGTACATACACAAAATACTATTTTTTTTTCTTTCTTTCTTTCCTTTTTGAGACAGGGTTCCACTATGCAGCTCAAGCTGGCCTTGAGCTCACTTTTGTAACGTAGGGTGGTCTCGAACTCACACCAATTCTCCTGCCTCAGCCTTCCAAGCGATGGGATTATACTGATTTTTAAATGTCACGCATATTATAAACTATGTATTTTATTGGAGAGCAAGATCATGTAAAGGGGATAATGGAGAACGCTGTGGAAAAAAGAGCAAAGAAGTCAGCCTGAGGAGGCAGATACCCAGCGCAGGGTGGTTGGTAAGGGCGGAGAGAAAACCCGCAGGGGCGGGAGGACATAAAGTCCACCCTCCTCCAAATCTGGCTTCCGCCACCTTCAACCAAACGCTGAGGAGAGTCCACTTTCCCCTCCTCCCTAGATCTAACCACAGCCATCCTTGCGACTCCAGGAGGCAACAGAGCAACACACAGTAAGCGCCTGGCAGAGCTGGGTCTGAAGCCTGCTAACCCTACGCCCTAAATCCCGGGCTTCCTCGCGGGAAGGAAAATGTGCACCAATCAGAATGTAGATGTGAAGGACGCTCATCCCCGGGACCAATCAGAGAGACTCTGGGCGGGGCCTATCCTGGCATTTAAACCTCTGCGGCCAGCCGGTTAACGGCCGGCGAGCGCTAGGAGAGACGTGCGCCTGCGCGAGGTCGTAGCGCTAACCTAGTCTCGCAGTGCTCGCTCCAGAGGAGGGGCTGCGGCGCTCCGGGTGGCGAGGGGACGCCGGCGAGTCCGTGAGGTGGGCGGAGGCCGGGGAGGCCACTCGC
The DNA here is from genome assembly GCA_004027025.1 of Myocastor coypus. Lineage (NCBI taxonomy): Eukaryota > Metazoa > Chordata > Mammalia > Rodentia > Myocastoridae > Myocastor > Myocastor coypus. The sequence goes on along the minus strand of PVJA010033758.1, from coordinate 14,017 downwards.
CGTGAGGTGGGCGGAGGCCGGGGAGGCCGGTGCGGAGAGAGCGGGGGTCGTGCGGCGCTGCGGCTTCTCCTCTAGGCGCCCAGGGTCCCCAGACTCCCCTGGCGCTGAGTCAGACCCCATGGTGGTTTCCTGACTCGCGATCCCCGCCGTGCGGCCGCCGCCCGAGGTCACAGTGGGCGCCCTGCCGGTGCGACCCTCCCCAAGGCTGCGGAGAGCGCCCCGGGGTCCCTGAGGCCCGGTCCCCGGGGAGCAGCGCGCCGCTCTTCGGGCTCCCCTGAGTGTAATCGAGAGAGACGCGTTCGCCAACTGGGGAGCAGCAGGGAGGACCTCGGGTGGCCCTGCTCCAAAGTGAAAGTGAGCGTCTTTAGTTATAAAATTATACAGCGTAATTAAAGCAAGTGAAACAGGGCTTTTGGTGGTGGTGGTGGTGGTAGTGGTGGTTCGGCTTGGTTTGGTTTTGATTTTCAGGTACGGAGGATCGAACACAGACCCGTCTCACTGAGCTACATCCCTGGTACATTATATTTTACTTTACAATCTTTACATAAGGTCGCGCTAAATTGCGGATGGTGGGGTCCAACTTGCGATCCTCCTGCCTCGGGTTCCTAAGATGCAGCAGTTAGAGGCTGACGCCTTCACAGCAGGCTCCCCAGCCCCCACGGCAGGCTGTATCCTTGTAGATTGGTAAGATTTTTCAATACCCAGTGCTGCTGACAGTGTGACGACATAAGCACCCTTCTAGTCTGTGTTAGGGAATCGGGTTTTCGAGTTTGTAGTTGCCATTATAGTTTTAATTGTACCATAACTTGTAAGCCATTTTCACTCCTAGAACTTTATTCTAAAAGGATATATTAAACCAGCAGGCATTTGTGTGTGGTTGGTTGGTTTGTTTTGTTTTGTGGTTCCAGGGAATGAACTCAGGACGTTGTGCTTGCCAGGCAAGTACTTATTTCCTTGAACTATCTCCTTGGCCCCCTTTTTTCTGTATTTTTAAATAAATAAATTCAAGAGATAATACTAAGTACACCAGAGGAGAAAACAATACTTGCAAGTCCACCAGCAAATGAACATCCTTATAAGATGTATTTGTGCTCACTGGATATTTTAATATGTTATTTAGCTAGTAATATATTGAGACATGTTTCCATGTCAAACGTAAATGTGGATTAGCCATTTCTTAATGGCTGAATGGTATTTCTTGCTATAGCTCTATTGTACCATACATGATTTAACCAATCCCTTGATGACGGATATTTTGTTTCCAGTTTTTTCTTGACCATAAAATGTTAGCGGCTATTCATATATATGTCTGCATCTTTTAAAAAAATTAATCTCCATTTATTTATTTGGTACAGGGTCTTGCAACGCAGCTCAGACTCATAGTGACCCTCCTATCTCAGCCTCCCCAGCACTGGGATTACAGGTGTGCACCACCACACCCAGTTTCCGTGGCCAGGAGTGCATGCAGTACTGGTCTTGTGTTTGCCAGGCAGGCACTTAGACCACCGAGCTATCTCCACAGCCTTATGTCTGCATTCTTATCTAATGTTGTTAATGCCTTACAATAAATTCCTTAAAGTGGTCTGTGGTTTTAGAAGTATGGCACAATTTAAATTCTAACTCAAAATGACAAACTTCCTCTAGAAAAATTAATTACCCTTAACTTATGTAGTATTAAAGATGCCTTTCCCTGGAGCCAAATAAAGCTGCTCCCCACCCCCATACTGGGGATTGGACCTAAGGCCTTTGCATTGAGCTGCATCGCACCACTTTGTGTTTTGTAGAGGATCTAGCTAAATTGTGCAGGTGAGATTTAAACTTGGGATCCTCCTTTCTCAGCTTCTCAGTGTTAGGATTATGGATCTGCACTTTTTAGTAACTTGCCAGAGAGATAGCTCAGTGGCACAAGCTCCTGCCTGGCAAGCGTGAGATCCTGAGTTCAATCCCCAATACAAAAAAAAAAAAGTCCTCCAGTTTGTTTCTTTCACCTTGATTATACTGTTCACTTCTATAGGCTATTAATGCTGATTTTTTTCTTACTGTCCCATGCTATAGAAACTTATTGTAATTCTACAGTGCCCTCCTATTTCATGTTTAGAATCCAATCTTGCACCAAACTGTTACCTGAATTTTAAGTTTCCCTTTCCACCATAGAAATCCTTTAAATTGAAAATTGGCTGAACTGGGGACACTGGTTCACTTAAGATTTTGGAAGAAAAATATTGTTAGGTATTTTGGTTAACATCCAAAAGGCATGCAGTACTGGGGGATTGAACCAGGTTCTTGCCATTTTCATGGGCAAGACGCAAGTTGCTCTAGCTTCTGTGTAAGTTTCTAAGAGAAAGATTGTCCTGTTTTTATTGAAAGAAAAAACTGACAGCGATCTATGGGTTTTTAAGGTTTGCAATTTACTGTTTGCAAACATATCTCTACAAATGTTCAAGGGGAAAAAATAAGAATCTGACATAACTTAAATACAAAGGAACAAATCCTTTGATTATAGTATAATATACATCTCATTAAAAAAAATTTAGTGTCAAAAATCCTCAGAGTCCCTAGCAAAGGACTATTTATACATATAAGCCTATTGAAATAATTCCATTTTTAAAATGGAAAAAGTAAAGTCTAAATTGTACGTTTCTTCTAATACTTGGTTCCTACTATAGGTCAGACTTTAGAATTTGTACAATGAACTGTGATTTTGCCAAGAAATACTCAGGAGTTTCATTCAGCCCATCTGTTGGCCCTTTTTCTCCAGTAACTACCATAAATGAAGTTACCAAATCGTGCACTAGATGACAGTATAGACTAGCCAGTTTTGAAAGGATTACATATAAAGTGTGAAGCACTGATCATCTCCTTTTATTTCTACAGAATCAGTGAGCGTCTTTCATCCTATATTTTATCCTTTGTTTTAGAGTGACTTTTTAAAATGAGGAATGATTTAAGCTCTTATTTTCCCTAGGTTTTTAATGTGAATATTAACGCCAATCAAGATACACTGAAATAAGGTAAGAAATTGAAAAGTAATGCGGTTTTATCCTCATGTGAGATAGTCTACCATCCTCAATGGTTACACTAAAACAGCAGTTTGATGATAGGACCCGTATTTGTATCTCTGGATGGAGTCTTAAACATAGGATTGTTGACTGGTAAATAAAACTTTGGCTCTCGGAGGAGTATATAATTGTAAACATGGGCCACACACTACAGTAAGAGCACTATTCCTGAAACAGAGTCTGTTAATTAGCTTTAATATTTGTTACAAAGGCTAGTGATACTATTTAAGAACTTGGAAGTCTTTTGAGTACATACAGGTCTTTCGCCAACTTTGCTTTCAGAACAAGCAAAGGCCACCTCCTTTTCCTTTCAGTCTGTTGTACAACAGCTACTCATGAGCTCAGCTCTGAAACCTGGAAGTTATCCTGAAAGCCTGTTTTGGCATTCCACGTTGAACCAGTCCAGCTGCTTCTGCTTCCTTAGCCTCCTTCACCCACTTCCATCCAGTCCCCCTACTCTGGACCTGCTCCAAAGCGCCGTCTATTGCCTGAACTATGTCAGCAGCCTCCTCTGGTTCCATTGCCCTCAGCCTTGCCCATTTCCCACCCAAAGTATAATCACAACATTATTTTTGCTATATAAGTCTAATTTACATTTTCTTTACTGGCCTCTCCAGGCAAAATTAAAGCTTTAAAAGAAAATACAGGCTCTCCAAATGTGACCTTTTCCTCAATTATGTTTTTGTCACTCGATCCATGTTAAATATACCTATAACCCTTTTGTCAGTTTTAGCCCATTTTCAACTGTTCTGATACAATAAGCTTAAGTATCTTTTTGTTGTAACTGTCCTTAAACCACCAGTGGTCCAATGTTGGAAACACTGTGGCTTGTGATCCAAGAATGATTTTTACTTTTCTAGGTGGTTGTCAAAAAGAATATACCTCAGATCATTTTTTTTTAATTTTATTTTTTATTTATTTTTTCTTGTTTCAGAACCTTTGTTTATTCACTCATTTTTGTGGCCAGCTCAGCCCGCCCCGAGGGCAGGGCTGGCACAGCATGTGGTGCCGGGGATCAAACCGAGGTCCCTGAAACCGCCCTAGTTTTCCCATGCAGGCGCTTTAGACCACTGAGCCATCCCGCCGGGCCCCATCAGATCATTTTTTTACAGAATCTAAAATTTTAATTTAGTTCTTCACAGAACATTTGTTTACCTCTGCACTAATTTGTATCATGAGGATGGACAGATTGTGCCTTACTCACTTAAATTCACACTTGGCACTATACCAGTTTAATCCTTAACTGACTGAACTTAACACATACTTACAAATTCAGTCTTAGAAAATAAGACATGTACAAATTTTTATAGGAATTATTCAAATGTGAATGACAATCAGACACTAGTGGAATCAGGTTTTAATGAATTTAAACACAAGGCACATGTTTCTAGATGTACATAAATTATAATTGCTTTTTGCTTACTCATTTGGACAGGAATGAGAAAATGTTTGGTCTCAATCTTTTGTTGTGTTGTTGTTGGTTTTTCTGAGACAGGGTCTTAGATCTTTCTATACAGTTCAGACAGGCCTTGAGCTCACTGTATAGTACAGTGTCCTTAGAACTCACAGTGGTCCTCCTGCCTGCACCTCTTGAGAGCTGGGATTATAGGCATGCACCAATGCCAGCCAGTTTGGTCTTTTTCTTATGCAAGAGCCTCCTTAGTCAGGCCTTACAATTTTTTTTTTTTTTTTTAAAGAGCTGATCATCAGAATTTCCAGAACTTCTTGCAATAAAATTTCTTGTGTTTCTTTTCTGCCTATGTATACTAGTGTGTTGTAGTCTCTTAGATGCTGTGTTTGCTATGATTAAATGACACTTTTAATTTCACCATCTATACAGATCTTCTTTTTTGGCTTTTCCAAAACAGTATTCTGTTCTTCAAGTGTGTCGCAACAGTCCCTTTTGGCGTTTGTTTCTTCCTTATGGAAATGTGGGTGTTCAATGCGTCCTCTACAGACAAAATGCTGGATCCGGGATTCCAAACCTTGGCACTTGGGGCGATCCATGAGGGGTCTATATTTGCGCATTTTCACTCCTTCTACAAAGGCACTGGTCTGCTTTACGACAGAGGGATTAGTGTTTCTCCGCTCTGTTGTTCCATCCACCTTCGGTCCTACTGTGAAGGGTAACACAACGGAGTCCAGTCCTTGTAGCATATTATATAACATGTGGCTTTTGACAGCATGATTAGCCCATAGTTGTTGTAGGTGAGTAACATTGAACTCCTGAACTTCCTGATCATAGATCCAATTGATATTTTCAAATTTACAGTCATACAAGACTAGAGGAAACTCTACAGCCATGCTAGAGAAAAAAGAAACAGTTATGAGAATACATAACCACCAACAGTTTGTAAAATCCTTGTTTCATTGAGTTAGAAGATGAGGGGACACCAACGCTGATGTTAAGTATCTAACAGCTAAGCTTAAATACAAACTTTGTATTTTTTAGATGCAACAAAACATGGGTCAGTATGACATATGCTAGGTAACTATCAGTGGTAACAAGTCACCTAAAATGAGTTGACAGTTGACAGTAGTTATCCAAATGTATTGGTGTCATTCTCAGCTTGCTAATGAACTAGCCATTTACCAGTTCAGTTATTTAAATACAGGATGACTAAAAATTGAAAAAAATTTTCATTAATTTTTATAACAGGAAATACAAAAATGACAATTTCATCAAATTTGTTCAATAGTTTTTGTGTATGATGTATCTTAAAACCTTCAATACACCCTGTAGTGTTACAATCTGAACAGTAGTAGCTAATATTTCCAAATTCTTCTTGTGTTATTGTCTTACTTTAAACAACATACTTTACAATGCTGAGTTGGCCTTTCCTTTTTTCCTGTGGGTGATAAAATTTCTCTAATATGGCCAACTACTAAACATAATGGTGATGAAGTCAATAATGGATGTCCTGGTTGGCATTTCACTATGCCTTATCTTTCAATTATTTCATCTACTAGATCTAGGTTTTTAATTGTTGTTTTGGTGGAGTTTTTTTGTTTTGTTTTTGTTTTTCACAGTACCAGGGATTGAACTCAGGATCCTGCACTTGCCAGGCAAGTGCTTATTCTGCTGAGCAACCTCCCAGGCCCCTAGATCTAGTTTAGACCTAATCTAAATTGTAAATGACTTCTGAATCCCCTTGTTTTGAATAAGTAACAAACAAGTTCCATATTGTTTTGTCCAGAAGGTGCATAAGTTTATAATACTTTTCTCTCACTTTTTGATAGCTTGTTAGAGATGGTCAACTCTGACACCACCACCCATATGAGTCCTATCGTTTCTGTATCAGGAATAGTTTACAACAGAGATTTTTCTTTTTGGTGTTTCCATTTCATAACAGACTTTTTCATTTACCCCTTTTTCAGTCTTTTGTACATCTTTTGGCAAGTCCTTCTATACAGTCAGAGTATTCCAAATGTGTCCATTTTGTATAGCAAAAGAATATCACTGAGTGCTGGGGAAGTATAAAATTTATACTTAATGTATTTATTATTATAAGTACATTATGGATTTTAGCACAAACATGTTATTTTTCACAAATAAATATGATTTAGTAAATAAAATAACCATGCCTTACTAGATTTCATTAGAAACAAATATCAAGGGTAATACAACAACCTAAATTTAAAAATGCAAAAATAGTGAATATAGAACAAACAGACATACAAGTGTTGTGCTGTGCAAAGAAGAATCAACTGATTGAAATGACATTTGGCCAAGCAACGCTTAGAAAGATCAGTACATGAACGCACTGCCTGACAGACGCTTGAAGTGGTTAATGCTCTGTATGTGACCTCAGCTTGGTCTCAAAAAAAAATCTATTTCCTGTCTTTCCTAGCATTTTAGAAGTGAGAAATTAGGAAAAAATTCAAAAATACAGTAGTATATGGTTACTTATTAATACAAAACAAGGAAGATTTAATATGGTTTGATGTTCATGTTTTAATTTCATCACAAGCTAACAATAGCTGTTAACATAAACTTAAAAAATTTTAAACAGATGTGGGAATAAATGTACATTTAACTAAAGAGCCTGGTCCAAATGTGCTTCTTTACTAATGTGGTAAATTGAGAAAATTAGAAGATGCCACCCTTTTTCACATGTTCCTAACATTCTGAACGTTACGTTAAAAGATTCAAGACAGAATCAGTGACTCAGAGCTACATTCAGTCAACAGTGGAGGACAAGTGTTTGGTTTGGTTTGGTTTGGTTTGGTTTGGTTTGGTTTAACTTACCTATATTGAGGCTTCTGGGGATTTTTCTCTATATTCAGCAGTTCATCAATAACTTCTGGCTCCTCCATTCCTTGGCCGATCAGGAAGAGGATAGCCATCATACAGCGCACTTGATGATAAAGGAAAGCCTGCCCAGTCACTTCAAATTGACATAACTGGAAAGGTTCTTGCCAGCTCTCCTCGCCTAAGCTCTGCCCCACTAGTAGTACTTTAGCAGACAGAATAGTCCTCTGAAAATTAATCACTCCATTAGCTACATCCATTTTGCACAAGTTCCTGAAATCATGGGTACCAACATACCTCTGAGCTGCATCATTCATCCTCACAATATCTAAATCAGCACGAGGGAAAAAATAGCGGTAAGTGCGTTCCAGACAATCGAACCTAGCACTGAAACTCGGTTCTACAGGAGCCCAGGCCAGGACACGGATGTCTGGAGGGAGAACCCGATTGAGAATGTGGGTATAACGAATCTCTTTGGTATCATCATTGACTTCATCTTTTAAATTAAGATCTTGTGAATCTTTGCCCCTTGGAAACTGAGATCGCAGGTCAAGAGAAATCACCTGTGGAATTAGGGAAAGATAATGAGTTCTAGAAATACAATGAAATAATCTCAGTTCAGTATGTACACCCAGATATGCTGTTCCTGCTTGAGAAACAGTACAGTGATCCTTACCTGACCAAAGGCGCTAACTCCTTTGTCTGTCCGCCCACATCTGTGATAGTTGGATGTCTGTCTGCTCTCTATCAGTCGAGTCTTGGTCAGAGCCTCAAATAATTTCTCTTCAATGGTATTGTCTGTATTTTCCTGACTAGCAAAGCCCTGGTAGCCCCAGCCTAGATAGGCTATTCTTAGGGCTACATGTCTTTGGCTATGGGCACTGAAATTAAATGCACGCTTAGCTTTTGCAGATCCTAAAGGATTTTCTTTAATCTTTGGGTCTTTAATGTTGTTTGACTGCTCTTTTTTAAGTCTTTGTACTTCCTGCTCCAGTTCTTGTATTCTTTTTAAGAGTTGCTCAATCTGGTTTCTGTCAGTGTCCATTTCAGCCATGGTACGACAGCCCCAGGAGTAAATGAACCATACAGTTCCACCCTATTTGAAAAGAAAGCACAGGAATACAATTTCAGTGTCACTTTCTTTGGTAATATCACTGTCACTTTTGGATAGCATGTGAGATTAAATATGATGCTGAAAAGTAAAAATATACATTTGTGCCTGCCCAGAGATATAAAGAACAGCTAATTATTATGGATTGACCATGCAGATAGTATTCTCTTACATCTTATCTGGCCAATATATATGGGAAAAGGAAGATATCTGTTAAAAGTTTCTTTTTTTTTTTTTTTTTTTTTGTCTTTTTGAGACAGGGTCTCACTATGCAGCTCAGGCTGGCCTTGAGCTCACTTTTGTAGCCCGGGCTGGTCTCGAACTCGCACGGATCCTCCTGCCTCAGCCTCCCGAGTGCTGGGATTACAGGCGTGCGCCACCACGCCCGGCCTAAAAGTTTCTTTTTATTATTACTTTTAAAAATTGTGAGGTGGGGCCCGGCAGGATGGCTCAGTGGTCTAAAGCGCCTGCTTGGGAAAGCTTGGGCGGCTTCAGGGACCGCAGTTCGATCCCCGGCACCACATGCTGCGCCAGCCCTGCCATCGGGGCGGACTGAGCCGGCCATAAAAGTGAGTGAATAAACAAAGGTTCTGAAACAAGAAAAAAATAAATAAATAAAATAAGAAATTGCTTAAAAAAAAATTGTGGGGGGAAAAAAAATAAAAAATAGAAAACCAAAAAAACTGTGGGGTGGGGTTGGGGAGATAGCTCCGAAGCACAAGTGCCTGCTGGGCAAGTGCAAGGTCGTGAGTTCAAACCCTGGTCCCACAAAAAAAAAAAAAAAAAAAATTGTGGGGTAATACCTGTAGATTTCATTTTATTTGTCTTCATTAACAGATGAATTGAGAACTCATGTTACTGATATATTTCCTTTTGGTTTCTCATATTTGTTCAAATTTTCTAATCGTGAGTTTTTTCTATGGGTTACTTATAACCCATAGAAAAAGTGAGTTTCTACTGCTTTTCAGGATCAGATATTCTATATATCCATTCTGTCATCTAATATTCTATTTTATAGGTGATACAACAGAAGCCAGTCTAACTGAAGAAATATGAATGTTTATATTTCACATTGGCAGTAGAACCTGGAGATGAGATTTTCTTATATTAATCAGCTTTGATGGCAGAAAAAAGGTAATTAAGCAATATTCATCTTATTAAGCAAAGTTAATGTTCTAACAGGATTTTTGTACATTAAGTTATATAAGTCAGTTTAATGATGCAATTTAGATATCCATGTTGTAATCCTGGTATATGGTTTGGGTCCTTTGACTTTCTGTGTCTGTAGTTCAAACCATTAAATGTGAAATTGAAGGTTAAAAAGTACTGGAAGAAAATGCTGAATCATAGCCGGGCGTGGTGGCACACACCTTTAATCCCAGCACTCGGGAGGCTGAGGCCTGTGTGCAAGGTGCAAGTTCGAGACCAGCCTGGGCTACAAAAGTGAGCTCAAGGCCAGCCTCAACTGTATAGCGAGACCCTGTCTCAAAAAGACAAAAAAAAAAAAAAAAAAATGCTGAATTTAGGGCCAGGGAGATAGCTCAGCATCAGAAGTGCTTGCCTGGCAAGTGCAAGGTCCCGAGTTTGATCCCCAGTACCACAAAAGGGAAGAAAAATGCTCATTTACTTAACATAGACTCTTAAAATACTGTAGTGTGCTAAGACAGACTTTCCTGCATACAGAACTTTAGAATTTGAGAAATGGTGGAAAAACAAAAAAATGTGAAATACCTAAGAATAAATACTACTACCGTGCCTGCAAGCAAACACAGGGGCCAGGAGTTCAATCCCCAGGACCTACCATGTTGACCCTACCGCTGTGGCATGCTGAGACAGCAATTGAGACTGGGCATGGTGGTGTGCATCTGTAATCCCAGGTTAGTAGTAGTGAGACCCTAAACACCCTGTAGACCCTTCCCTAAAAGAAAAGACTACTACCAACAAACTATAAAGTTCAAAGATAAACTAAGAGATAGAAAGTGATGGCAAATTAATTTATATCTATATATAGGATATATAGAGAGAATATATAACCACCCCCCAGCCAAAACCGGGGACTGAACTCAGGCCCTTGGCAATTTTCTACTGAGCTATCTCCCCAGCCCCTCATATAACTAATTTTTAACAAAAAGAGAAAGAGTCCAACAACAGAGAGGTACATGGGTAGACCGACCACTTCACAGAAGAGAAAAATGCTTACAAATAAGAAACTGCTTTGTCTTATTCAAGTTAAATAACTGGAAAGTATGTAAGAACAGCTTTTCATAGACTTGGAGAGGTGGTAGAGAACTAAGCTCTATTAATATATTATTGGTATAACTTTAGAGGTAAGCGTTTTAGCCACAGCTGTCAAAACTGAACAGCTACACAGTATGTTTGAAACTTTTAAGATCTTTGTTGGTTTATAACAAGTGACTGTAGGCCTAAATTAGGTCAGTAAGAAACTGCTTGAAGGGGCTGGGGAGATAGCTCCGTGGCACAAGTGCCTGCCTGGCAAGTGCAAGGTCGTGAGTTTGAACCCCGGTCCCACCAAAAAAAAAAAAAAAAGAAACTGCTTGAAAAAATTATAATATGTCCACACACTGGAATTTGATGCAACTTTAAACAAAATGAGCTAAGTCTACATGTGCTGGGTCACTATGATTCCCTAAGATTCAGAATATGTTTATAATAAACTCCTTTATAGTATATAAAAAAATGTATATGTGATGTGGAAAATTATAGGCAAATCATGCAAAATTGCCCTTGAGATTGAAATTTGGGCAGGGAGGAGAAATATCTGCTTAAAATAGTAAGGATACACAAGGAAATGGGTAGTAGATACTTGTCTTAAATGTAGTATAAAACACTAGCTGTCTGGCTGGTTGAATTTAAAATTCTGTGGCAAACAATTTTAAAATCTCTTACTAGAATGAACAGATTTAGCTTGGCAGCTGAAGATGTGTTAAAATTACTAAAGCACAGGGAGTAAATGCATGCCTACTTATTTAAGTATGCTACCACTGTACTGCTTTTCTGACGGTTGTTTACATTGTGTCACACTTAGTTAAAAGCCAGGACTCAATCTGACACTGAAAATCTAGCTCCACTACTTGCTATCCATAACGCCGGACAAGGTATTTAACTTCTCTGTGTCTTGTTGCTCAGCTGTGGAAAAGGAACTAAGCCCACAGTTGTGATGATTACATGACTTAATAAATGTTAAGCATGTAGAATAATCCCAGGTATATAAAGTACCCTTTAAACGCATTGCATAAAATACACTGAGCAGCACATCCTAGAACTCGTCTTGTCATAGGAACTGCTAAATGTAGCAGGGCAATAAAGTGGAAGTGCATGCAAGTGGAAATAAAGCAGACAGTAGGCTACACAGAGCTGAGTTGATGACCCTCTTAAACTGTGCCCAATACTACTCTGTACTCATCTACTATAATTATTGAGTTAATAATAGCTTTAGCCATTATTATACCATTTGACTCTGAAACTGAAGCAGAGGGAGTTAGAAATTTATCAGAAAACTGACCAGTGTTCTCTCTTGCAGACAGTCTTACAGTGTTGGGGAAGCAATGGAGCAACTCACGGGACCTGACAGGCAAAAATGGGCCAACATGGATCCTGAAGAAAGAATGTTAGCAGCTGCCACGGCTTTTGCCCATGTCTGTGCAGGACAGGGTGAGGGAGATGTCAGGAGAGAGGCCCAATCTATCCAGTATGATCCCTACAGTAAAGCTTCGGTAGCCCCAGGGAAGCAAACTGCTCTTCCTCTGCAGCTGCATTTCCCCAACATAGGAAGTCCTGTCACTTCACAAACAGTCTCAGAGGCCTCTCAAAGACTCCCAAAGCCAGTGATGAAGAGAAAAGTGTTGCGCAGAAAGCCAGATGGGCAAGTATTAGTGACAGATGAGTCCATTATCAGTGAATCAGAGTGCGGCACAGAAAGTGATGCCGATCTCTGGGACTTAAAACAAAGGCTGATGAATCTGCAGTTCCAGGAAGACAGGGAGTCCCCAGTGGATATTTTGCAAAATTTTAGTGAGCCACATGAATATCAAGGGATTTCACAAGATCAATTCATTTGCTATCTCCAAGGAGAGGGAACGGGCCCTCCAGCTTATGAACAAGACCTGATTGTTGCCAGCAGACCCAAGTCCTTTATTCTCCCAAGGCTGGACCAGTTAAGCCGGAACCGGGGCAAGATAGACCGGGTAGCCCGGTACTTTGAATACAAAAAGGACTGGGACTCAATGCGGTTGCCTGGTGAGGATCACAGGAAGGAAGTACGGTGGGGTATCCGAGAGAAGTTTCTTTCCAGAGCAGAACCCCAGCCTAAGCCTCAGCGCGTGTATGTGCCAAACAATTATGTAGTACCAACGGAGAAAAAAAGATACGCCATTCGTTGGGGGGTTCGTTGTGACCTTGCAAATGGTGACATGCCCAGGAAGCTTCCCTTCCCTTTTTCTTCTTAAGTCTTTTTTTAAACCTGTCTCTCCCCCTTCAGGATTATTTAGGATATTGTGGTTCTTTATCCCTTTCCTTTCAAATAGAAACAACTGCCTTAAAAAGTTGACAGAACATTTTATAGAATAAAGATTTCACCCCCATTAATCTTCCATGGCTGTGTGTCATAAGCTATCAGATACACCTTAACTTCCAAATTACCACTCTGAAATACCGAAATTACAAGAAAAACCTTCTTGTCTTCCTATGTTGTCAAATTTTAGTAAGCACCATTTGTGTTTGAATGCCTAGAAAGGCATTTGGGCCAGTGTGAATACTGTCTTAATGTGGTTTAAAGTTGATGGGCATTAAGTTTATCTATTAAAAGAATTTTGGACACTTAAAGAAATGTTTGAACCTTTATTTCAGCAAATGCTTCCCAAAGTAAGATGACCTCAAACCTAGGCTGTGATCCTGCCTCTGGCCGTCTCCATCACACTCTTATCATCTAAGTAATGAGCACCAAAGCAGGGAACAAAAACCTTCTCCATACAGGTCCTCAAGGAGAGAAAGATCAGGACATAGATCTCCACTGTTAAAGTAGTAAATCCTGGGGCCCAGCAGGATGGCTCAGTGGTCTAAAGCACCTGCTTAGGAAAGCTTGGGCAGCTGCATCGACTGCGGTTCGATCCCTGGCACCACATGCTGTGCCAGCCCTGCCCTTAGGGCAGGCTGAGCCCACCATAAAAATAAACAAAAGTTCTGAAACAAGAAAAAAATAACTCTTTAAAAAAAAAAAGTAGTAAATCCAGGCAACTATGTAAAATGCTTTTTAATACATGCCTCACAATAATCTGTGACATCAGATCCTAAATTTTTCTTTCAGAGATAGTTTAGTGATGTAACTCCAGTTGTCAGTTCTGGAATACCATCCTTTCTAGAGATTGCTACAGGTTTTCTTTGAATTATACCTGTCACTTGAATGTCACTCCCACCCCAGAACATAATTTCAAAATACTAATGTGTAGAATCACATGCAGGGGCTGGCGAGATGGCTCAGCAGTCTAAAACGCCTGCTTAGGCAGGCTGCGCCAGTCCCTACCCAGGGCAGGTCAAGCCAGCCATAAAAAAAAAAAAAAAAAAAAAAAAAAAAAAAAA
>PVJA010033757.1:0-23082 GCA_004027025.1 Myocastor coypus | reverse complement strand
GTCTGGAGACTCCAAGGTGGTTCTTCTACAGAGGTTCCTGACTCTTGTGTTGGGGCTCTGGCTGCTAGCTTTTGTGAATCCTGGTGGATGTGGTCTGTAGTTGGAGGTGGAACTTTGGGACTGAATAGTCCTGGTAGGCTCGTGGACCAGATTGGTTGCCAAACGGGCTATTTGATGGGTTCGGTGCTGCAGCTGGGACTGGAGGGGTTCAAAAAAAAGGGGGGGGGGAAGGGAAGGCAGGCCAAGGATCCTGACCCAGCAGGCGCGCGGGCTCAGCTCCCAGTGGTGCGGTTTGGGTCTGGCTGGAACAGGAAGTTAGTCGCGGGAACGCAGAGGCGGGGCAGAGGGGCGTAGGGAGCTTACCCGCGGCAGGAGCGCAGGCTCAGCTCCCAGCGGTGCGGTTTGGGAGAACATTATGTTTATTAATATTTGACCCTGGATGTCCTTCTCGAGAAATGCAGAAACTATTAAAACAAGACTGTGAGGCTACTAGTGTCAAGCAACTTAGGAAATTTGTGGGAAATTTAAAACATAAGTAGTACCAAATAGTGGCAGTAGAGGGCGCTCTTTCTCCAGAGGAGAAACTGGCCTGAATACGAGCTTCTCAAGTCTTTATACAGCAGAGAAGATTCCTTGAAGAATTAAGTTTTTAGTGATTATGGCATTGACTCTTATACTGAGCTGTTTAATACAATTTGAGAATCTGCAAATTCTCTTTTAAGTGTTCAACGTTTGCCCACATCAAATTATACCTTTAAAAAAAAAAAAAAGCTTAAGCATTTTGTTATCTATTCATTGTTTCAATAAATATCTTGTTTAAAATAAATAATAAATAAATAAGTAAAAATTTAAAAAGACCAGGCTGAGGAAGTTTTTGCTGGAAAGAAGGACTGCATTGGCTGTTGGACTCCAGATCATTTGTCGTTTTGGCTTGGCCCACAAAGTCTGTCCGAATTTTGCCCGTGTCCAGAGAATTACCTGGGACTGAAATTAAATATGAAGGACTAATGAAGCTTTCAGAGGAAATTTCAAAGCAGTCGAATATTGGGACAGTGGCATAGTTATTGCTGGGGGCTCCAAGTCAAATATATGTTGAGAATAAAGAGCAAAGAGCCCAGCAGAATGATTTAAAGTGTTGTGAGTTTGGCCAGAAAGAAAGCAACAGGAAGGCTGTGGACTGAAAAGATGGAGCTGAGATCTCCACTGGCCAGGAGGAACAGGAGAATAGAAGAGGTGTACTGAGGGCATCACAGGAGGTGGCAGGTTCTCGCCCTTTGCAGCTTCAGAATAGCAAGGGTGAGGGACTTGCTTTGAGGAGAAAGCCACAGAACCCCATGTTCCAGAATGGAACGGGTCGGCTTTCTATCAGTCTTCCTAACAAATAGAATACAGAAAATCATCAAGAACATTTTACACCAGGATCAGACAGGATTCATCCCAGGGGTACAAGGATGGTTCAGCATAAGCTACACTATATCAGTACAGCCAAATCCAAAAACCACATGATCATCTCAATTGATGCAGAAAAGGGTTTTGACAAAGACCAACACTCGTTCATGTTCAAAGTCCTACAGAAAATTGGTATAGATGGCCTCTACCTCAATCTGATAAAAGCCATCTATGACAATCCAATGGCTAACGTAATTCTAAGTGGGAAAAAAACTGAAGTCTTTTATTTTCAGATCTGGTACAAGACAAGAATGTCCTCTATCACCACTCCTTTCAATGTAGCTCTGTAATCATTATCTAGAGCCATTAGACAAGAGAGAGAAATGAAAGGAGTAAGAATAGGTAAAGAGGAAGTTAAACTATCATTATTTGCAGATGATGTGACACTCTATGTAGGAGACCCAAAAAACACCAAGAAGCTAGCAGAATTAATACAGAAGTTTAGCACTATAGTAGGATACAAGTCAATACCTAACAGTCAGCAGCATTCCTCTACACAGATAACCAACACACTGAGAGGGAAATTAGAGAAGCAATACTTTTACAATAGCACCATAGAGAATGAAATACTTAGGAATTAATCTAACTAAAGCAGTAAAAGTTGTGTTCAGTGAAAACTACAGTACTCTGAAAAAAGAAATCGCAGAGGATTTCTGAAAATGGAAAGATATCCCCTACTCTTCGACAGAAAGAACCAACATTGTGAAGGTGGCCATACTCCCAAAATTGTTATACAGATTTAATGAAATCCCTATCAAAATACCACCAACATACCTTACAGACCTAGAAAAATCATTCCTAAAATGTATTTGGATTTGCAAAATACCTAGAATAGCAAAGGCAATCCTGGGAAACAAAGACAAGGCAGGCAGCATTACAATTCCAAATTTGAAATTATACTGCAAAGCTAACGTAGTAAAAAAAAAAAAAAAAAAAAGCATGGTATTGCCAAAAGTAGACCGAAGGATCAATGGAATAGATTAAAAGGTTCAGAAGCCACTACAAACACACTCAGTCACCTTATCTTCAGCAAAGTGGCCAAACATGCTTACTGGGAGAAACTGCCTCTTTTATAAATGGTACTGCAAAAACTAGCTCTCTACATGGCAAACAATTGACTCAGGTCTATCACCATGCACTAAAATCAAGTCAAAATGGACTGAAGATTCCAATATTAAAACAGAAACACTAAATGTTCTGGAGGAAATCTTGAAGACAATGGTGTATCCAAAGAATTCATTATTAAAAATCAAACTGCACAGGTAATATTTGAAAGAATTAACAATTGGGACCTCCATTTATTGAGAAGTTTTTGCACATCAAAAGAAATTAGTAGTAGAGTGTAAAGACAGCCCACAATTTTTTTTTTTAAAATTAAGTAATAAGCACTCACAGGAAGGTCTTCTCTCTAGAATTTATAAAGAACTAAATAGCTGGACATGGTGGCACACACCTGTAATCCCAGCAATAGGGAGGCTGAGGCAGGAGGATCAGTGCGAGTTCGAGACCAGCCTGGGCTACTAAAGTGAGCTCAAGGCCAGCCTCAACTGCATAGTGAGACTCTGTCTCAAAAAGACAAAAAAAGAAAAAAAAAGAGAAGAAGAACTAAATAACATCAGGGCCCCAACACTTGAAGACCCAATTCAGAAATGGGCATCACACTTCTCAGAGGAATAACACATGAAAATAATAAACACATGAAAAACTGCTCCACATCACTAGCCATCCATGAAATGCAAATGAAAACAACACTGAGATTCGATCTTCGCCCAGAAAAGACTGACTATTGTACAGAAATCAACCAACAACAAATGTTGGAGAGGCTGTAGTGAAAAACGAACCCTTCTCCTCTGCTAGTTGGAATGTAGACTGGTGCAACCATTATGGAAATCAGTGCAGTGACTTCTTTTAAAAAACTTGGACTAGAAATTCCATTGAATCCAGCCATTCCCCTAAGGGGAATTTTCCCAAAGGACCTGAAAAAATTATATCATAGTGATATATGTGCACCTATGTGTATGGCAGCATAATATGTGAAAGGCACATCTTGTAAACAACCAAAATGTCCATCATCTGAAGAATGGATGAAAAAGATGTGGTGTTTTTATACAATGGAATATTACTCAACTGTAAAGAATAAAAAACTGAAAGCCTTCATATATAAGCAGTGAAATAAACCTACCCACATGTGTAAATATCGTATAGTCTCCCTAGTGTAAGAACTCAAAAGAAGAAATAAAAGTTGAAATGTGTAATACTAAAAAATAAAAACTTTGGTGTAAAAATGGAAAATACCTGTTCCATGTTATGTCCAAGATGTTTAATATTCAGACAGTTAGTGATGTTAAGCTCTACTGCCTCTGTTACAGGATAATAATATCATTAATTGAAATGTAGCTACATGGAAAGCAAGAATTTAAGAATTAAACACCAAAGAGAGAGCGAGGAGAAAAGTTAGGAAACGTGGTAGGGGCCGAACCATACACTTATATACACAAGATGGTTACGGTAATGATCCTAAGAATCTCTGTCAGGTTTGAAACTAGCAGTTAATTGGTAGAATTCTCACCCTGACTAACTATATATAATGATATACGTGAACTAGGCAACTACACTGAGGACAGAGATGTGTAATACTAACACCATTCTTGAAATACCCATCACTCTGGTCTTCTAAAGGCATACTGCTTCTAATATCCTATCAATTATAGCTATACTCTCTCAAGTAACTGCTTGTTAAAAACAAAAGTTAATAAAAGAAAACAAGAGACAATAGAAAAAATGTCATAGGCTTGTCCTGCTACAATGTTGTTTATGGTTAGATTTCTAAATTATTTTGTAAAAATGGAAAATAACTATTCCATGTTATGTCCAAGATGTTTAATATTCAGACAGTTAGTGATGTTAAGCTCTACTGTTTCTGTTACAGAATAATAATATCATTAAGCTTCTCTTCTGGATGGTTAACAACTTAAGTTTGCAGACAAAAAATTAAAGAAAAAGAAGGGCTACAAGGATAGCCAATACTTTGACCCTAGTCCTTTAAGTCAGTGAGGATGCAGGACATAAGAGAACCTGTACTATAACATCCTGCAACTCAGTGGAGTCCCAAATTTTCTGTTCAAAGAGATTATGGAGCTGCAGAGGAAAGGGATCAATGAGTCACCTAGAAAGAAAACATTCTTTCAGGCTTTCACAGAGAGCAAACTGGTCTAGCAATGGCTATGACTCATCCAGATGGCTGATACTGACAAAAGAGCTACAAATTACTGTGCATGGTTTCAAGGTAAATCCTAAGGGGATTTGACTGACCTCGGTAGATACAAAAGTTACATTTTTTGTTATATAGGTCTTGTTTTATCTTGGTATTGACCATCCAGCAGAAAAGTATAGGCATGAGATGTAAAAAAGTAAAACCGAGTTAACATGCTGAGCTGTAGAAGGCTCAGGTTAACAATTTTTTTTTTTTCGGGACCAGGGCTTGAACTCATGACCTTGCACTTTCCAGGCAGGTATTTGTGCCATAGAGCTATCTCCCTAGACCCTCAAGTAACAACTTCTGACATTGTCAGTTCTGCTGGTAATCCACTACTATTATGGACTATTGTAGTATAGTGGGTTATTTTGCTGAATTCACACACCTGTGATATTTGAATGGCATTGGAACACCCACCTCTGACCAAAAAATGGGGGGGGGGATATAAAAGGGACCATTTTGTAGTGAAAAAAATATTTATATGTATATATATGGAATATATATATATAGTATATACACACATAAAATAGTTAGGATACATATACAGCTAGTTTCTCTTAGTTCAGTGAGAAGCAAGATTTGTACTAATAGTGTTCAGACAAGATATTATGTCTGCCTCTTGTATACTGAATAAGTACTATGAAGACAACAATATGCAATGTATTATTTCTTGTGTGTGTTCTGCACTACTTTTTATTTTTATGTATTTAAATTTAACAATGGTTACATTACATATTTTCATCATTAGATCAGTTTAGATTAATAGATATAGGTATATAGGATTGATCAAACAATTAAACATTAACACTTTCAATAAACACTACTTTTTTTCTTTCCCCTTTCTTTTTTTAACAGTTGACACATTGCATATTGTCCTCACAATAGTTCTACAGAGCACAGTGTGTGAGCATGACCCACCTTCCTACTGATGTTGCTAAGAAACAAAAAAAAAGAAAGAAAGAAAGAAAAGGAAATTCTCTTTTAATTAAGAGGAAGCAGGTGTATACATAGTCCAATGTTCCACAATTGCAGTGTGCCACCAGTGAAGCTTGCAATGTTGGACACTATTGACCCAAGCCTCCTACAGCTCATCTCATCAATCTAGCTCTGCGTTTCATGCATTGTAATAAAGCTTTTTTGCTGGGTGATCAAGGGCAAGTCAAAGCAAGACCTGTATAACAAAACATTCACTTTTTGTATCTTCCAAGGTCCAAACCCTCAGGATTAACTTTGGAACCATATACAGTGCTTTGTAGAACTGTTGTTAGTGTCAGCCTTCGGGGTGAGTCATGGCCATTGCTTGGCCAGTTTGCTTTCTGTGAAAGCCTGAGAGATTGCTTTTCTCTGGGTGACTCTCCTTAGACACACTATAGTTCATTTATCCCTTTCCTTTGAGGTCCCATAATCTCCTTGACCAGAAAATTTGAGACACCGCTGAGTTATAGGATATTACAGCACAGGTTCTCTTATAGCCTGAGTCCTTACTGACCTTGAAGGGCTAGGGCCAAAATATTGGCTATCCTCATAGCCCTTCCTTTTCTCCAATTGTCGGTCTGTTAACTTACATTCTCAACCCTCCAGCAGAAAAGCTTTGTGATACTATTACTCTATAACATAGGTAATTGAGCTTATCATCACTGGCTTTTTGAATATCAAACATCTTTGATTTAGCTTGGAATTGATATTTTCTGACCATCATTGATATTCTAATAACACTGCATACAATGTGACATAAGCAGTTATGCAATTTTTACACAGATATTTAGAAATTCAAAGAAATACAAAATTGTCGTCTGTCAAGTCTATGGCATTTGGCCCAGTCTCTTACTTTCAACTAATACTCTTGAGAGAAAGAACAACAGTGAGTTTACACTGGGAGCAGTACACATCAAAAAGACAAGAGTGACATGCATTCCAAGCATAATTTTAGTGTTACATGGTGCTATGATCAATAAGATGAACCTTTTGAAGGTTCTTAAGACCAATATCTGATTCATCCTGTGTACATAAGTGCATGGTTTTGCTTCTGATATGATTTCCCTTTTATCTGCTTCCAGTCACTTCGTTATTTAATCCATAACACATTCAGCAATGTATTAATTATTATAACTCTTCTACTAAGCTGTTTTGAAACTATTTCATTGCTATTTTTTTCATTCAGATTAATAAAAATAAATAAATGAATAATAAAAAATAAACCAAATGGCTAAAGTAATGCTAATTTGAAAGGTTTTTCTGTCACTCACTCCAATATGGTGTGATATGGTATGCTAGACTTAAACATCTTACCTGTGAAGAGCCTTATATTTTATTACAGTTGTTCATGAGAGCTACTCTAGAGCTCATTGTAGATATCAGGGAACAAAGTGAAAGTGACAATGTAGGAAAAGGAGAGGTGAAGAAGTGTGCAAGGTAGACTGGAAGAGAATTCAATCTGAATGGAGGAAAATCAAGATTCCTCCACACTAATGCCCTGGAGTAGAATCACAGGTGAGGAGTGGTTTGCATAGAAGTGGTAGGAATTACAAAGAAAAAGATATGTAAAAATTAGATAATGGATATATGGAGACATGACATGTGACATGATAGATGATAGATAGATGATAGATATTACTTTCACTTTGGTATTTTCCATATTCACACACTTATATTTTAAACAGTATTAAGACTTGTGGAATCTTATGTATACTGTATTTCTCCACAATTTACAATTATATGTCATAGGCCAAGCAATGAGAGCTCCTACTGCACTGAATAACAGAAGTAATGTGAGAAATGTAAGGAATATTTTAGGCTATGGAAGTGCAGATGAGATTTAGTAAACACATCACGTGAGCATAGCTGTGCTGTGAGCCTTCCACGGTGCATTGCCAACCTGGTTTTGTGAGTAGCACCATAAAGCCAGCCAATACCTGAAACATCAGTGGGGTGGTTGCAGAAGAGAAGTTCAAACTTTTGATCATGTGACTTTCAGGATTATACTTGGACATGAATCCTTTGATTATCACCGTTTTGGCTGTTCCTTGTTCACCTATTAACAGCACAGCCTAAAACACAGAGGTGAGAAATAAAACAAAATGTCATGGGCTGTATTAAGCCTGGCCACAAATTCACACGTTGAAGCCTACATCCCAGACATCACACAATGTTGACAGGTCAACAGAGATCACTCAGGCAAACCGAGACCTCCAGTCTAAGTGGTGTCCTTATAAAACGGCAGTTGCATGTGTGAAGGAAAACCCATAATGCATTTAACGACAAAGATCACCAGAAGAAGGGAAAGGCGCCCTCTGCAAATCAAAGGGAGCATCTTCAGAAGAAACTGATCACTCCTGCCAGACTGGAACCCTGGACTCTGAACCTCCAGAACTCTGAGAAAAGAAATTGCTTTTGGTTCAGCCTCCCAGACTTTGTACTTCACTGTGGCAGTTCTAGCAAACCATGTCATGAATTGAAAGGGAGGGATTTCTCTTGTGCCCAATGCACATGAAATCAATGCCACTTACAAATTATGGTCATTCTGCTCTGTTTTTTCAATAACGGAGAATAAAAATAATATACTTCAGGCATACTTTCACTTATTCTAAATGGTCACAGAGACTTAAATAAATTGTACTTTCCATTTTCAAGAGACATTTTAAAATATGTTATTATAATAGAGTTCAAAAGCCATACCTTGCCCTGTTTAGCAATGGTTTTAATTAGAAAGTCAGTCCTGACGTTGTCAACATTTGGCACCAAAATGGAGCCATACTCGGGAGTGGTGTCCGATGGATACATATACTCCTGGGTACATGTGCTCCAGTGCATCCAGGTCCCTGAGGTAGACAGATAACCATCACGTCCTCTTATCAGAAGTAACCTAACTTCTGCCTCCAGTGAGCAGATAATGCTGAAATTTCATTAAGCCATCCTCCCAGTACCCCCAGTATGATAAAGATCACTACAACTAGAGATCTCAGGACATACGCTATTAAAATTTGATTCATCAAAATATCCAAGATGGTAATATTAGGAAAAATGAGGAAATGTCTTAGAATTGTGTTTTTTAAATATATAGGCTTTCAATAATATAGTGTACATAAATAGATAAAATATTATAAAGTAACATATTCCTAAGTGCATTAATCAATTAATTATGTCTCATCTCATGAGCTTTTTATTTGGCTAAAGATTGTGTATGCATTTATATCAGCAACATACAACTGTGTATATGTGCATGTGTGTGTGTGTGTGTGTGTGTATGTGTGTGTGTGTGTTTCACCTAGGTGTGTATGTACCTGATATGTATTCACAAGGAGCAATAGTAAAGTATAGAGGGCATATTGAGATATACAGAGATAAATGCATAGACAAATATAGACATACACATGGTGAAAATATGTCTCACTTTGTAATTTTTACATGAATTGTTGAATGTATTGAATGAATGTCTGAAATGGTTCTGATATAGATGCCTCTTCAATGTTCCTTAGCTCATAAAAGCTCTACTTCACAGTATTTTTAACCATGGGAGAAATACACATTTTGGAAACAATCCTTTTAAAAGAAACAATTCCTGTATTGTCTTTTATTACACATGGACATTCTTGGCTTTTAATTCTAATTTCAACTTTATAGCCAAGAAATTTTTACTCTCACATTTAAGTACAGGTAGATGATAGACAGATGATATAGATGAATAGATAGAGAGATGATAGATAGATAGATAGATAGATAGATAGATAGATAGATAGATCAAATAGAGAAAAATTGAATGATTTGGATAAAACTGTCCATGGTCACATCCCAGTGGCCTGGACAGGCTGACTCACCATCTGGCCCCACGAAGTAGTTGAACATGCTTTCCTCTGGGTCCACCTGTGGAGGCAGGAGTGCAGACTGCGGGGCCCGAGAGCGCAGCCACAGCTCCAGCCGGGAACGCCCACCCATCTCCAGGGCAGCACCTACACTCCACATCAGAGAGAAGACCAGCAACCGCCCCAGGTGCTCTGGGGTGACCTCTCCACCCTGCTCCTGGAGAAGAAGCACCTTTTCTGAGATTACTTGATTTCCACACCTAAAGCTTGCCCAGAGAAAGCACTAAATATGGAACAGAAACTGCAGTTTTTCCCAAGAATGCAGGAAATGATGAATCTTAACTTGGGATCAGATGAGGAACTACTCTTCAGGAATCCCAGCGGGTTTTCAAAATAAATGATGGCTAGTTATAGATGA
This sequence comes from Myocastor coypus, assembly GCA_004027025.1. Classification (NCBI taxonomy): domain Eukaryota; kingdom Metazoa; phylum Chordata; class Mammalia; order Rodentia; family Myocastoridae; genus Myocastor; species Myocastor coypus. The sequence continues at coordinate 13,160 of PVJA010033757.1, read as the reverse complement.
GCTTGCCGATCAGCACCTAAGTTGTAAATTGATGGCTGCGTGGTGTGAACTGCCCGCCTCCACTCTCACCCAGTCTCATCTCAAACTCCACATTCTCTGCACAGTAAGGCTTAGCCAGTAGGGAAAAAAATTACATAGACTGGAGCTGCTCACCTTCGTAGGCATGAGGCCTCGCAGCACACTGATGCTCTGAGTGATTACAAAGGCCTCCAGCAACTCCATCTTGTACTCTAGGTTCTGAATGCTGAAGTGATACAGGTCTGGGAAATATTCCTTGTACAGCTGGCGCAGAATTTCAGCTTCTTGAGGAGAGCATTTCTTAAGAAAACCCTGTTAGTTCACACATTGCTGTATTAGACCCATCAGCACACCAAGTAGATGAACATTTTTAAAAAGCTATCAATTCGCAACAATACTAATATCTAATGGTCATAATTTGAAAACTCATGCATTGAGTCACTTATTCTTCAATGTAGTTCTCTGTGGTAGGAACTATCTTATCCCCCTTTTAAAGATGAGGAAACTGAGACTGACAGGAAGTAACCTGGCAAGAATCCCACAGTTGGTAATTTACTAAAACAGAATCAAATCCAGAGACTTTGGCTCCAGCATCCACACTTTCAGGCCTTATTTTATGTACGCATTCATTCAGGTCTGAAAGCCAAAACAGAGAAGCAGACTTCAGTCTTTACTAAAATAGGGTAGAAGAAGACCAAACAGCATACATACGTGGAAAAGTTAGTGGCAGAAAAGGAAATAAAAGATAAAGAAAGGAAACTGACAGCCTTTCTTTGAACTGAAAAAGTTTACAATTGCTGCCTGTACACTTGCCCCAATTTAATCAATAAGCAATGTAAAAAGAAAAAAATCAAAGAATATTCTAGAAAATGAGGAATTAGTTCACTTGAGAAGTTCAATCTTAAGAAAGTCCAGATCATTCATAACAAAATGTCACTTAATACATAACGTGTTCTAAAGAGGAAACAAGTTTCTGCTAGCTAAAGGGAGCTTGTTCCTCACCTGAATATTCTAATAAATAGTCAAAGGTTCTGAGCAGAAGCAATAAGATGTTGATTCTGAATTATTCATTATTTCATGAGTTCACCATGAATAGAGCTCCATAAACACATGCTGTAGTACCTTCAAGCTGATGGGACCACAAGTGACATTCCAATGGGGACAAACCGCTGTCTGGATGCCTGGAGCTGCCCAAATGCCACCCACACACCTCTTAAAGGATCTTTTTTCTAACATCCTCTTGGAGCCACTCAGGTATATTGGGGACACTGAGTGAGTTTTGCTGCCTCCCAGAGGAAACTACATTATTTAAAAGCATTTAAAAACCGGGCGTGGTGGCGCACGCCTGTAATCCCAGCACTTGGGAGGCTGAGGAAGGAGGATCAGTGCAAGTTCGAGACCAGCTTGGGCTACAAAAGTGAGTTCAAGGCCAGCTTAAACTGCATAGCAAGACCCTGTCTCAAAAAGACAAAAATAAATAAATAAATAAACAAACAAACAAATAAATAAATGCATTTAAGCATATACTGGGTACAGCATTAACATAAAGATTCTGTTCAGCCATAAAGATAACTCTGGATATATTATGGGAAGGATTCTTTTCTTTCTTTTCTAGACTGGCTCAGGCTGCTCTAAGGTGAGTCTGGTGAGGCATGTGGAGGTGGGGTTCGAACCAGGGTTTCCTATGCCTGGCTGAGTTTGCCCAAGCAGGCACTTCAAACAACTGAGCTAAGCCACAAGCAACCACTCTGGATATACTATGATGAAAGCTTATTTTCTGAAGAGCAAACTCCATATATGCATTACATTAGTAGTATGAAAGAATCTTTCAAAAACCTTTGTGAATTTGAAATATTTCTGGGTGGAGGGCTGGTAAGATAGCTCAGCAGACTAGGTACCTGCTTCGGCAAGTAGAGGGACCAGGATTCGATCCCTGGTCCCACATACTGCATCAGCTGGGCCTAGCAGGGTGCGCTGAGCTGGAGACTGAGTTCAGGTATGGTGGCTCATGCCTGTAATCCCAGAGCTGGGAAGTTTGAAAACAGGAGGATCACTATGATTCTGAGTTGTATATTGAGACCATGTAATGACCAAATACATTTAAAAAGTAGTAATAATTTTAAAAATGAAATATTTGGGGGCAATTCACAGAAGGATTCTTGGGGTGAGCTAAGTCTTTGGTTAGCTAGTATGGCTCTGTGGCAAGCATCAATGTGCTGCTTCTACAAATGAGTCCTGGGTCTCCCTCCAAGACATTTTGCTTTGATTGAACTGGGATGTGACCCACACACTGTCATTGCTGGTTATTTTTTCAAGACTAAGGGTCAAGAATGTTTGCTTATAATTTTCCATAATGGACAGATAATTTAATAAATTTTCATAATGGAAAGATAATTTAATTATGAAATATGAATTATTTACAAGTACTTATAGTTGTAAGTATGTAAGTATATAGAATATATATTCTATATGTTGATATCATAGAATCCATTGCTTCATATTTTCCACTTTACCAAATCTTAACCCTTATATAACTCAGAGCTGTATAATTTCAAGAAAGATATCAATAATAAAGTTGGAGGGGCTGGAGAGATAGTTCAGTAGAATAAGTGTTTGCCTGGCAAATGCAAGGACCTGAGTTCAATCCCTGTTTCCACAAAAATAATAATAATAATAATAATTATTATTATTATTATTATAATTATTATAAAGTTGGGATATTTCCACATAGAAATGAACATTTAAGAATGTAATGATAATATAAAATGAAAACATTTTATAGAACTTAGCTTTCAAGCAAAAGTCTTGAAAATATGATATAAATCAAATAACAAATTTGACCAACTATGTTGAAGGATTCGCTACATGGCTAATCTAATAAGCATCTTACCTTAATTTCAATACTAATTTAGTAAAATATATAGGTGTATAAGACATTTAATTTCACCTAGTACTAATCAATATGCTCCAGAACTTATTCATTAAAATAAAATAATATACTTCTTTGAAGAGATATCATCTCAAATATTACCGTTAAATTCGAAGTTAAAAATAATACTATAACCATTGAAGATCATGAAAATTCCTTACATAAAACTTTAACAAGTTTCCTTCAAGTTATATGCTAAGATGGTTGTTCACAAATTTTATATGAATGAATTTTTTTAAAATAGTGTGAATGTGGGCTGGAGAGATAGTTCATCAGGTTAAGTGCCTACCTGGTTATTACAAGATCCTACGTTCAATTCCCACTAGCAAAAAACTGTCTGTTTGTCTGTCTGTCTGTCTGCCTATCTATCTATCTATCTATCTATCTATCTATCTATCTATCTATCTATCTATCTATCTTTCTATCTCTATCTAAATAAATAAATGAAAAACATCATGCATCCAAAAACTCATCCAATTAAAGTGTTACTTATTCGGTCCTCGACAGTGTGGCATAATTATCGATGCACAGAGGCCTGGCAGTTACCTGGCAATCATACTCCTACAGTTATCAGAAAAGACTGGAGATTATGATTAGCGGGGTTTGAAAGTCCCTGGGTTTTCAAGGTTCTTCTACAAACATTAGTATCAAAAGGCAGTAACGCTATCAGCTGCAGGAAAGATCTGTTTTCCTTTATAATTACATAAAAGGATACGATCATACCTCAAGAATAGGACTCCAGTCAAGAACAGAAGAACTCATGAAAACCATTCCATTTCTTGAGACGGTAGCAGGAGAAGCATTATCAATATTATGAGGTTCAAAAATGATCTTGCAGTTTGGAGCCATAGGAATCCGGTCGCCATTGGCAAGAGTCAGAGTTTTATTATCATCCAAAACAGAATTTAGATTTTCAATCCAGATGGCATCAACTGGACCATCAAGTACTATCCAGATATGCTCTCCTAGAATAGTCCCCAAAGTGGAGTAGAGGCAGAGCACAGATATATGCATGTAAAATATAACTGTAAAACTTGAAGGACTCCCATTTATTAGAGATAGTTTTTATTAGTTTTAAATAAAACTTTTCTCTCAGTGGTTATTTTGGCACACAGGACATTTTAACCTCCATGTATAGGAGTAACATAAAGACCATAATCAAACCACAAAGTCATTTGTTCACTGAGCAGTATTCATAAAGCACCACCTATATGTCAGCCTTGTGCTAGGATCTGGAAACACTGTGGTAACTTAAACAGTGTCTCACTTTCAGACAGTCTTCTGAGGGCAAAGATATCCATCAAGTAAATGACAAGAGAGAAAGTATAAAGAATTAAGCAGGTTAAGAATAGTGTTGTTTCAGCTGGGCATGGTGGCACATGCCTGTAATCCCAGCACTTGGGAGGCTGAGGCAGGGGGATCGGTGCAAGTTCGAGACCAGCCTGGGTAACAAAAGTGAATTCAAGGCCAGCTTGAACTGCATAGTGAGATGCTGCCTCAAAAAGACAAAAAAAAAAAAAAAAAAAAAAAAAAAAAAAAAAAAAAAAAAAAAAAAAAAAAAACCAATATTGTTTCACTGGTGGCCCACTGCAATTGTAGAACATTGGACTGTGCATGCATCTGCTTCCTGTTAATTCAAAGAGAAGAATTTCCTTTTCTTTCTTTTTTTTTTTTTTCTTAGCAACATCAATAGGAAGGTGGATCATACCCACACACTGTGCTCTGTAGAACTATTGTGAGGACAATATGCAATGTGTCAACTGTTAAAAAAAGAAAGGGGGGGAAAAAAAGTAATGTTTACTGGAAGTGTTAATGTTTAATTGTTTGATCAATTTTATATACCTATATCTATTAATCTAAACTGATCTGATGATGAAAATATGTAATATAACCATTGTTAAATTTAAATAAAAAATAAATTTTTAAAAAAAGAATAGTGTTGTTTTTTACATGGCAATCAAAGAAGGAATTCAGAAGAAAATAAAATGATGGAAAGATCTACAAGTAGAATTTTCCAGACAATGGGAAGAAGCACAAAACCTGAAGCAGGAATGAGATTAGGGTAATGTAATAGGCTGGATGTTTTACATCCTAACTAGGTTAAATTTGTTGCAATCCTAACTCCAAGGAGGTTGGGGCTTTACAATGTGGCTAGGTAATGATGGGGCTGCTCTCCTGAGTGTCCTCATAGAAGGGGCAGCTCCACTGCTCCTACACCACGTGCAGATACAGCATCTGCACCCAGAAGAAGCCTTCCTCAGAACCTAGCTACGCTGGCACCCCGACATCAGACTTCCTGCTCCCAGAACTGTGAGCAGTAAGTAACTCTTGTGCAGTGTTGAATTGTCGTAGCCTGGAGGAACTAAGAAAGGTGAATATGTTCCAGTGATGGTAAGAAGCTAAACCTGGCTAGCAAGAAGAATGCAGGAGAGATCTCTGAATGGAATAGGAAAGTCAGGCACAGCAAGACAGACCTGTGAAATAAATTTGGGCTTGCACGTATTAATGTCCCATAGAGATCCCAAGCCATCAGCTTAGACACTGCAATTAGAGCCATGGGGTTGAGTAAGTTTCCTTTAGATAGGGTTAAAAAGACAGGAAATCCAAGGAGCAAGGGGATGCAACATTTTGACTTGGTGAGGTCTCCTCTGTTGACCCCCCCTCTGCCAGCATTTCAGTAAAGCAAAAGAGATAGGAAGGGAGCCCACAGGATGGGGGATCCCTAAGGTGAGGCGGTTCAGAACGGGGAATGGTCCAATATGTCACATGTCATTAGGAGCAGAACTTGGCGAAAACTGGCAATGTGTGTGCAACAAGCTGGAAGTCACAAAAATCCTCATGGCATAATCTTAAGGGGACACTGGAACAAAACCTAACAGAAGTGATTTAAGAAGAAAACTGAAAGTAGCGCAAGTGGCAGACAACAGAATGCACAACAGTAACACAGGTGTAAATATAGATATCTCACTTGGATTTCCTAACAGCAAACTTCTCTTAGCAACATTGTGACCCCATCTGTGTTTCTAACTGTTCTTTGCTATTCAATCACTGTGAAAATTCAATTTCAAGTGAAGTGCTTTAAAAATTCTAATCAAACTCATTGAACTAGCAATGCAAGGCAAATGTTGATCCAATCATGAGTCACATGTGACAAAGAATGCTCTGTTCCCTTTTAATGGGGAAGGAAAACCAAGCTATTCTCTGAGGTGGTCTTTGGTCACCCGATCTGCACTTACACTGGGTTACTGGAAAAAAAAAAATCAGACAAATTTTTATTTCTTTCAAGTAAAAATGTTTCTAACATTTAGCATACTTCTTGTCACAATTGATGTTAGGTCAATCTGCTACATTCTTTCAATGGAGCTATCTTAACAAGATGTCAACAGAGCCCTGTTGCCCCAAGGTGAGACCTAGGAAGTAATTCTTCGAAACTCCTCCTTCTCCGGAGTATCCTTCTTGTCCCTTGCCAGCGTGTCCTGGGCCTCACTTCTACCCGCTGAGAAGTGAATTCACTTCACAGCATCCACACACCAGAGGATGCTCAGACTGAGCCTCTGCCTAGGTGTGCTCATTTCAACAGCCAAACACCAGCGTCTTTCCCTAGTGCAACACGGACTCGCTTTGTGATACATGTACATTTCTCTCCAAAGATACTCATTTCCCTTGTGATTTTACAGAACGAAATTTTTTTGGATAAACTGTACTTAAATAAAAGCATCATGGCCACAGTCACTTTTTTCAACACTATCAATTTTTCTTCATAACTAATTTCATCTGTTTTTTTGAAAACAGCAGTGAATGTTTAAAATTTTCATTTAGACTAACCCTGTATACTAGCATCTGTGAACGGAGCTACAACACTGAGGACACGAATGGGCAGTACAAAGCCCACGGCTGAACACAGACACATTCATCCATCTTGTTCTTGTAAACGTGCACCATTTCTAATATCTTAGCAATTATAATTATATTCTCTCCAAAATACATTAGAAAGGGCCAGGGAGACAGCTCAGTAGAATGAGTGCTGGCCTGGCAAACACAGGGTCCTGAGTTTAATCCTGGTACCACAAAGTAAATAAACAAACAAACAAACAAACAAACAAATAAAACACATTAGAAAATAAAAAGTAAAAAGGACAAGAAAAAAATAGAGATTATTGAAATTTTTAATATTTGAATATTTGTCTAATCTTTCATACCTGTATCTATTAATCTGAGCAATAGACTTGATGATAAAAATACATAATATAACATTGTTAATTTCTTACTTTTGTTTTGAAAATCTGTACCATATTGTCACTCTGTTTTTTGGAAAATCTGTACCATATTGTTACTCTGTTTTTTTCTTTGCTTTTTTTTTTTTTCATTACCAGAGATTGAACTCAGGACCCTGTCTCTGTTTTTTGCTATTTATTTTTGCTTTTGTTTTTGTTTTTTCTCTTTAAAATAAAATCCACCATGATAATTTTTTTTAAAGTTGTCCTTCATTGCTTTTTACATCTATTTTATTCCAAGATAATATATGGGCACAGAAATGCATTTTCCATACTACTATGCTCAAAAAAAATTGGGGGGGGGGGAGTACTCAGGATGGAAGTCAGGACCTTGTGCTTGCCAGGCAGGCATTTATGCCACTGAGCTATGTCCTAGTCCTCAAAAAAGAATTTTAAATACCCAATTAACATTTTATTATTTTAGCATGGACAAATATGCTGATTTGTGACATCAGCACAAATCGTTAGTATTGGCTCATGTATTATATGGGAAGCACAGTTCTATACAGCCACCAAGGATTTTAGTTAGAATCAGATATTAAACATAAAACTTATAATTCAGCTTTTACCTTTCTTAGCTCTCAAAGTTTTTCTCCAAAGTGTAGAAAATATCCCATCAGTCCAGTCACTTGTGGCCGCATCCAGCCGCCCAAACATCTGTGGGGCGGTGATTGCTTTGGGATTCATCCGCATCTCCCGGTGTGGCTTTCCGCAGTCTGCACCGAGTGAACCCAGACGTGAGACGTTTCCGGCGTGGGGTGAGCCATGATTAAGTAGCACTGCGTCGGCTTCTGGTGTACTGCCAGCAAGTGCTCAGAGTATTATAAGCACAAACTTACGTTGAAAACACCTCTTGCCAAATTCTAAGTTGTATTTAGACTCATTACCTTCTTGGAGAAGAAAAAAATAAACACTAGAATTCTGAAGAAACTACTACGATCTGGATCTTCTCCAAATTTCAGCTTAAAGTGCCTACAAGCAGGCTCAGGGGCCAGGGTTCGATCTCCAGGCCTACAATGCTGGCCCTGCCCCCAGAACAGATGAGACAGCAACTGAGACTGGGCGTTGTAGTGCAGGTGCACCTGTAGTCCCAGATCTTGGGAGCCTCTAGACAGGCGGATCACTATGAGTCCAATCCAGTAGTGAGACCCTGAACACCCTGTAGACCTTTCCCAAAAATACAAAGAGAGAGAGAGAGAGAGAGAGAGAGAGAGAGAAACCATGCTATAGAAAAAATAATAGTTTTAATGAAACAATAAGATGTTTCTTTCAACAACAGAAGAATACACATTCCTGATAGCAACCAAGGCACTTCCTCCAAAATAGATCACACTGTCAGCCGTATGGCATGCCTCAGTACAAAGATAATGAAATCATCTCAAACATTTTGTCAAATTCACAATCATTGAAATTATATCACCCACAAAAAGGAACTACAAACTGCACAACACCTAGAGATTAAATAAGACACACGAGTGATCTATGGGCCATGTAAGAAATAAAGCCCTGAATGACAGTGGAAATACAACAGCAGATGTGGTGTGACACAGGGAAAGTGGTTCTGGGAGAGAAGCACACAGTTATGAGAGCCCCTACGTCAGAGAAACAACGAGCTGAGACAACCTAACATGCACATAAAGGTCTTAGAACAACAAGAACAATGTAAACTCAAGACTAACACAAGGAGAGAAATTATAGGATAATGAAATTAAGACAAAAATACTAAAGATGAACAAATCAAACAGATTCTTGACGAGGATAGGTAAGACTGAGAAATACTTAAAACTTATCAAATAAAGACAGAAAAATAAATCCATATCAATGTAATTAAAAAGGGCAAAACCACAGTAAACACCCCTAAAATTATAAGAGTATGAGTATTTTTAAATTTTATATTCCAATAAATTAAAAAATATTGAATACATGAATAAATGTCTAGATACATATGAATTAACAAAATTAATGTAACCTACTCAGGACTCTGCCTATCAGGCACTATTTCCCATTCCTTTCCTCCAGAAAACTTTCCTACTAAAAACCAAACTGACGTAAGAGCCTACCTGGCAGGTCCAAGGTCTGGAGTTCATTCCCTAGTACACAAAGAAAAAAAGTTGGACCAAAAGTTTTTTTTTCTTTTTTCAACTGAAAAGACCAATAATAAGCAAGGGAATTCACGAAGCAATAAAAATTGTACCAACTAAGAAAGGCTCAGAGGTCAACTAAGAAGACTCATGGATTCACCGCAAATTTAATCAGAACTTTAAAGAACTAACATCAATAAACCCAAACTTTTCAGTGTAACTGAAAGGGAACTAATGCTTCCATACTCAGTTCATAAAATCAGCATTATCCAGCAATCAAAACCAGACTAGAATTTAACATAATCAGAAAACTGTAAGCTAATATCCTTGATAAACCAAGATGCAAAACTCCTTGATATAGTACTTATAAATGGTGTTCAGAAAATCATTAAAAAATATTATACATCATAACCATCACAGTGTCATCTCAGGGCTGCTAAGATAGTACAATGTATGTATATGAATAAATGCAATGTACCACATTAAAAGAATCCGGGATAAAAATCTTATCACCTCAGTAGATGTAGGAAAGCCGTTGGCAAAATCCAGCATAGTTTCATAATAGAACTCATTTAAAAGCAGTAAACAGGGAGACAGACTTCATGAAGGTAGCAAGGGAATCTTGGGAAGGAAGGGGATAGGAGGGAGTAAAAGGGAAGAAGGAATTCAAAAAAATCGAAATGGTATATGTACCAACTCTTCATGAATTTGTTTATAATGTCTTCTAAACATGTACTAAGAAAAATAAAATAGCTATAGGACTTCTGTTCATTTTAAAGAGAAAAAGATCAGAAAATGATAAAAATGATACAAAACTTCAAGACAAGGTGATAGAAAATTAACAATGATTGTTATATTGCACAATATTACTTTCAAAGTAGTTGTTGAGATTACCCAACATAGGCATGCAGGACTGATCAAACAATGAAGCATTAATTCATTTTTAAATAAACCAATAGAAATTGAGTATAATTATCTTAGTTATCTTATAAAAACCACATGGGACATATTCACAGCCAAAATCATACTGAATAAGAAAACGTTCAAAGCATTACCTGTAAAATAAAGAATGAAACAGAGAGTCTACTCTCATAATTCTTTTTTTTTTTAAGTTTTGTTTATTTGTTTACTTTTATGGCCGGCTCAGCCTGCCCTGAGGGCAGGGCTGGCGCAGCATGTGGTGCCGGGGATCGAACCGCGGTCCCTGCAGCCGCCTAAGCTTTCCTAAGCAGGCACTTTAGACCACTGAGCCATCCTGCCGGGCCCATACTCTCATAATTCTTGTTGTACATAGTACTGAAAATTTTGCCCAAAGAAACCAGGCAAGAGAGAGAAGCAAAACAGATACAAATAGGAAAGGAAAAAGTTGAATTATCTTGATTTGCAGATGATATGATTCTTTATATATAAAACTCCCCAAATTCCACCAGAGCAGATAAATAAATTCAACCACATGGTAGGTTACAAAGTCAACACGCAAAAATCAATCACACTCTTGTATACCAATGATGAGCCCCACCGAGAAAGAAATCAGAAACCTAAGTGCATTCATGAGTTTCAAAATGTTGAATACATAGGAATCAAGCTAGTCAAAGAAGTGAAAAAGAAAAACTATGCCCAGGCCTGCTGTGCTGGTCCCATTCTAGGGGTGTGCTGAGATGGCAATTGTGATTTGGTGTGGTGGCACACACCTGTAATCCCAGCTCTTGAGAGCCTATAAACATGGATCCCTAGAAGTCTGATCTAGGAGTGAGACCTTGAACACCAACCCTGTAGACCCTTCCCTAAAATACAAAAAAGAAACCCAAAACTACGGTATGTTGAAGAAAGATATTAAAGAGTATATTACAAAATGGAAAATCATCCCCAGCTCCTGAATAGGTTAAATGAATATCACTAAACTGGCCATGCTATCAAAAGCTATATGCAGAAGATTTTAATTCACTGACAACATTCTTTACAGAACTAGAAAAAAATCCTAAAATTTGTACAGAAGTAGATGAGACTCAATATTTTGAGTCAAGGCAATACTGAACATCATAATTCCAGATTTCAAGTTATAATGCAAACAAAAATAATATGGGATGGCACAAACCTAGAAACATCAATCAATAACACACAGCAGAAGACACAAAAGCAAGTTCATGTACTTTCAGCTCTGATTTTGACAAAGGAACCAAAAGACATTTGCTGGAGAAAAGATAACTTCTTTTAAAAATAGTGCTGGAAAATTTGGTTATCCCTGTGCAGAAGAATAAAACTAGACTATCTCCCTCAGGTACTGAAATCAAATCCAAATGCATCAAAGCCCAAGATACAAAAACAGAACTGAGCTATCTTCCTGGTGGAGAGATCATACTCTTAAGAGAAGCAAATCAGACCCACATGTGCAGACATCCTATTGTCTCACTAGTGTAAGAATCTGAGAGGTGCAATAGGTACTGAAAAAAGGAAATTAACCTGTTCAAAAGCAAGAAATTGCTAAGATGAGGAGAAGCATATGTATCAATGCAGGATGGCTTGGATAATTATGCTGTGGGTCTTGGTCTATGAAAGAAAAAAGTTAATTCTAAATGTTACTCCTTTTTCAAGTTTTTTCTTCTTTCTTTCTTCTTTATTTTTATGTATTTGGTACAGGGTCTTACTGCCCAGGTTGGATTCATAGTGAACCTCCTGTTTCCAGCCTCCGCCAACTGGGACTTCAGGGGTGCATGACCACGCCCAGTCTCAGTGGCCAGCTCAGCATCCTGGAGGCCAACGCTGGCATGTGGTTCCGGCAATCGAACCCCAGTCCTTGCCCTTGCCTAAGTAGGAGCTTGGTCAGCTGAGCTATTTTTCTGGCCCCTTTCTCTCTTAATTTCTTTTAGTCTGGTTTTTCTTTCTTTTTTTCCCCCCCATCTTGCACGTATATATCTGGTAATCTGAGCAACTAAGTTGAGGAGAACACCGCAATACGACAAATACTGTCAAATTCCTACCATGCATCACTTAGGCTGTGCATTTCTCTTCCGAATTTTCATGAACTACAATTAACTAAGTAAATCATCTTGCAAATTACTTAATACTTAGCTTTCTGTTAGCACTACAATTTATTTATCCAAATGATAGGGAAACCACTTGTAGAATGAATTATTACTCTTATTTCATAAGAAAATTCAGGCAGCAATGCACAAATTTCTTAAGCAAAATGTACATTAAATATTATCATATTGATTTTCATTGCAAGTATTTTTCAAGGAACTAAAATGTACCATCCAAATATGGGCTGATGACTATTTGCATAGAAAAACACTGGGTTTTTTTTGGTTTTTGATTGTTTTTTGCCTGGCTTTATAGGAATACAAAGTGAAACACAAAATTTATGTGATTCATTTCTATTCATAGGAAAACTATAACAAATTAAATTTTGCATCATTTCTAATTTTTTTATTACTTTTGGTATTCTCTTTTTTTCAATTTTTTTATTGTTTAAATTTAACAATGGTTATATTACATATTTTCATCATCAGATCAGTTTAGATTAATACATATAGGTATATAAGATTGATCAAACAATTAAACATTAACCTTTCTACATCCACATTACTTTTTTTTTTTCTTTTCTCCCTTCTTTTCTTTGAAAGTTGACATATTACATATTGTCCTCACAATCATTCTACAGAGTGCAGTGTGTGGGCATGACCCACCTCCCTATTGATGTTGCATAGAAAAAAGAAAGAAAAAAAAAAGGAAAGAATATACTTCTCTTTGGACTAAGAGGAAGCAGATACATACACAGTCAAAGGTTTTGCAATTGCAGTGTGCCACCAGTGAAGCTTGTGATGTTGGAGGCTATTGAATCTAAGCCTCCTAAAGCTC